>PGTU02002164.1:0-15390 GCA_002896215.2 Cicer echinospermum
TAATAAGTGACATGTGATAGATATCAGTAATGATATAATAAGAAAAAATAGAAAAACAAATTGTTGGCCTAATTCTAAATTATATCTCTCTATTTGATTTAAATATTAATTTTAGTTATCTAATAAGTGACATGTGATAGATATTATAGATTTTATTAAAATATTTTTTTTCCAGTAAGGATACAATGTTATATTCAATTTGAAGATATTTATGGAGAAATAACCGTTATCAATAATAATTGAGGACCAATTTGTGTGGAAAAATTGATATTTATTATATTGTAATTTGTAACTTATGACACATGAATAGTTCCACAAAATATTATATGAAAATAATGTAATAAAATTTGTGCTACAAAATATTGCAATAAGACAAGAGGAAGAGGTGTGTGTTAGATGTGGCACATCGGATTTTTTTTAATGTGACAATATTTGAATGAGGTGGCACAATAGTTTCAATTGTAAGGAGTTATTTTATTAAATAAAGATAATAGATTATGGAGAATAATGTTATCAATATATTGGGGGAGTCAATGAGTGTAAATAAGTTGATATTGATTATATTGTAATTGGTACTTATGACACATGAATAGTGTCCACAAAATATTAATATGAAAATTAAGTAAAATTTGTGCTAAAATAAAGCTCAATAAAGAAGAGGAAGAGGTGTTTGTTAGATTTGTGCCACATCATTTTTTTTTCATGTGGCGAATATTTGAATGAGGTGGCATAACATTTTGAATTTAGAGTCTTGTTTGTTGTTGTTATTATTTTTATTATTATTATTATTATATTATTATATTATTATTATTATTATTATTTATTATTATATTAATTATTATTATTATTATTATTACTATTATATATATTTATTCAATTATAATTTTGAAAAATATATATGTGTATGACATGATGTAAGTTATTTGACTGAATACTTTGCTAAGTATTTGGAAAAAAAATACTTATAATAAAAACAATAATACTAGAAAAGAAAGAAGATGTTAAAAACAAAACTACTTTAATTTGGGAGTGAATATTTAGGGTCTTAATGGACTTAGGTTAAATTCCCTAACTCTAGTGATAGAAGAAAAAACAAAACCGACGTCTCCCATTCTCAATATGAATACTTATAGCAACCTATCTGCAAGAAAGAAAGAAAAAGAAAAGGTTTGGGAGAGAAAAAGGAAGAAATTAAAGAAAACCTCAAAAGGAGTTAGTGAATCATCCCCTCAAGTAAGAACTCTTTAATTACAATCATATTTACTGTGTCTAACCATTTTTCATTGTTAGTAGAACAAAATCCCTTCTTGATCTTCTATAGAAAATAAATTGATTTTTATGGTAAAATTGTATTGTTGGCACTAGTAAAAAAACTGATTTTTTAGTAAATGGCTTTTGTGATGATGGATAATTTTGAAAATGGTTGATTTATATTATTAATTATTATTCATATTATTATTATTATTATTATTATTATTATTATATTTTATTATTATTATATATTGATTATTATTATTATTATTGTGTAGGAAAATTCTTTAGTTAAAAGTAAATTGTGATATGCAATTTATTTTCTTAGCAGTGATTTGATTTTCTTATGACATTGATATAAATCTATTTAATTAGAGAAAATGTTTATCTATGTCAAATAATTAATATTCATTCGGTAAAAAGTCGTTATAAAGATAAATTGTGTTTAATCATAGAAGTAGTTATTGGTAAAAACTCATTTTTTATTTGGGTTAAATTTTTATGTGTGATAGTTTCGTGTGTTGAAAGAAATTTTTAGATTTATTGATGTTAAGAAATAACAATATTTCCAAAATAATATATGGGTTGAAGTTGTCGTTATAATTATTTTTTGGAATGTTAAGTTGTGATTTTTATGAAAGGATTGTGTGAATGTTGTGTTGATTTACAAAATAAAATAAATTTATGATAGAGTTGTTTAATTATTTTTGTTATATTAACATGAATTTTGTGTTGAGTGTCGTTAACTTTTTTTTTTGTTAATTTTTGGAAGTGAACTATATGAAGTCCTTAGGATCCTGATGCTTGTTCTATTAGAATTTTTGGTCCAAAAAGAAATATTTGAAAAATGACATTTTTCTTTATTTTTAATTGGATTGCAATGATGCAGCTAAATATAGCCTCAAATATCTTTTTATTGTTACTTTTTTGTATGCTTGCTAATTTGAGAGAATTTATTATCTTTTAAAAATAATAAAGAATGGCATGTTCCTAAAAATTAAGTAACGCCAAACTTGAATAGGAATTAAGGATAAGATAAGTTTTCAGACACTAATTGAGTTAGTATTAATTGTGAAAGTTTTAAAAGTTTTGGGAGCCAAGACCGCTACATATGAACTTAATAACGACACTCATAACGGTAAGGGCATCACCATTTCGCTTTTCCAACTGCAATTATATGCCATATAAATGCACTGTGATGTTTATGTATTGGTAATGTTTGTGTGTTAACTTCAAAATAAATAATGTTATTTGATACATCGTTATAATGGTTGTGGTTTGTTATGTTCAAATAGTAGAAAATAAACATATATGATATGTTGTCATAATAGTTGTGTTCGACATGTTGTGGTTATTCGAGGTGATGACTTTTGTCTAACCATTTTGGTTTAGGACAAGGTTGAATCATTTTGGACGCTGGGTTGAGTGATCTATTTTGTTAATAAGGTGATGACATGTTATGCATGCATCGATGGGTGGACCTAGTCGCGAGTACGTGACGATAGTTCTTGCAAAGGCAACAGAATTCAAAAAAATACTCAACGGTGGGTACTAAACATGAAACCCTGTAGAGCATTTGTCCAATGATGGATCAAGTCAACGGTGGTAACATTGTCCAATATGGGACTATTTACTCTACATAGTGGTGATAATTCCAAAATCATACATTGACATATGTTATATAAGAATAGGATTTGTGCACTTTGTTGATTTGTATCTTTGGTGCTTTGTGAATTTTAACTGATAAATGAAGTAAATGATTTATTTATAGTTTTTTCTATAACATATATAATGCATGCTTATTTGCTATGTGTTTGTTATTTGGAGATGACCTTACATTTGACAGACGCACATATAGTGTACTTGAGCGAATAATGTGCAAACACAACCTAGTAGAAGAAATGTGATGAGTACAATACCATGCGTTGGAGGCTCGAGATACTTTTGTATGGGTGTTAGACTTTTTGGGTGAGTTTCCACACAGCGTCCTAAGCTATGACCAACTAAGGATTTATTTTTGGGTAGTAAAACACCAAGTGTTTTTGGCTTTAGGAGTTTCTTTTGTTTTAACATATTAACTTTATTTTGTAATTGTGAATATCTGATTCATATTTTTGAAATACAATTGAAAAAGTTATTAGTTGGATTTAAAGTAAACTAGTTAGGGAAACTATGAAATTGAAATAATCATAGATGAAATTTTATATATATTTTATCGAGCTGTTAGCATTTATTTTTTTAAAAAAAAGGAAGAAATGGTGCTCATATAGAAAACATGTTTTTATGTTTTGTTGGTTTGGTAGAGTAAAACTTTTCAAGTATTTTATAATTAAAATTATATTTTTGTTAGTAATTTTTTCGTATAATAGAATTCCAAAAATATATATATTAACACTTCAAGAAATATTAAACAGAAAATAGAGGACAAAATCATTGATTCAATTTTCATAATATAGACTAAAAACTATCCAATCTTTAAAGAGTTGGTACAATTTTTCACTTTGCTCAATTGCTATAAAGTTTTTGTTGTTGTACTTCTAGCTTATTCGTGATAATTGCTTGACCCATATGGTAGAATTATGGATTCTGTGGATAAATAAAATATACAATAAGATGGGTTTTTAATAAAAAAAAGTCATCATTTTAAGTCTTTCTATATAGAAAATAATTACTAAATATTAACATTGTTTTTAAAAAAATGTATACGATTTTGTGTGATTTAGCAAGAAAAGAGAAAGGGCAAACTTACGTGTTGCAGTCATACTAGGATCAATAGAAAAGAAAGACTAATGTTACAAAGTTGTGGGAGTTGTTTTGTTTTGTCCGAGTTAACCGCCAAATTTCATTGAAGCTCCTTTGAGACATTCACAAACATCACGTCGACCTGAGTGGTGTCCGCCTTTGATTTAAATTTTGTGCTCCTTCACAACAGGAAGTAGATGGTGTTGGTTGGCCTAATCCTGTCAAAAGGGTACACATGGCACACCAATAAAACAATAGCCTCAGAGCAACTGATGTCATCAATTGACGTGCATCCAATGTTGTCACTTGCAAGCCTAAAACCATTACAAGCGTAAAAAAGCAATAATCTTCTTCCCTGTATCTTAATTTAATTTATTTGTATAACACTATACACTTTAGGTTTTTATAAAGTTTTTCAGAATGATCAACCACTACAAGCATCCTTAATTTATAGGCAAGATAGGTCTTACCATTTTATGGTAAACATAACTGTCTATTTCAGTTTTATTTATTAAAAAATTAAATCTCATTAGAGTTCTTCATTTTTCATTTTCTATTGAATAGTAATATTATCTTAAATATATGATAAATTATATCTGTTAATGACTAAGGCAATAATTTCTATGAATCAAATACTCTTTAGGAATTATTAGTTTTATGGTAAAATTATTAAAAATTAAATATATTATCTTAAATGAAATAATACTTATTAGAACTAATTTAACATCATCTAAATACGAAAGTAATATAATCAAGAATGTGCACTAAATTTAATAATAATAAAATATATAATAATAGTAATAATAATTAGTAATCGTAAAATAATAGTAATAATTGAATACATAGGATAAATTGTACTAAAAACAAAAATATGTACGAAATAAAAGTATAAATTAATATTAACCTGAGAAATCATACAATTAAATTAAATTATTCAATCTATCAATTTAACACTACATAAAATTGCATTAATTTTCTCAGACAATCGTTCAAAAAGTTTGACTATTATCTTAAGAAAAATTTACCCTGTCCGCCCATATCTATATCTATACCCCCAAAATTTTATGAAAATGCCAATTATACCTTTTTTTATAATTTTTTTTTTACTATTTTATCGATTTTAAGTTAGTTTTTTTTAATCATTTTATCCTTTTCGGCAGATAAAAGTTTTACGGTAACTTTCGGAAAACTTTTTTGAAGAATTCCGGTAGAAATTATAACTTTGAATTTTTTTTCAAGTTTTATGGTACACGCAAATTGGTATAACACATTTTTTAAAGATTCTAGTGTACAAATTTAAAATGCTAATATACCATAAATAACACCATAAATTTAAATAATAATATACCATAAATAATTAATAATTAATACAGCCATTAAATAATGAATACACTATAAATAGTGAATACACCGTAATAAATTAATACAACATAATTAATAATTAATTACACCATAAATTGTCGTCGTTATCAGAAATATTAAGCATCAAGTTTTCCAGAACAAGCCTCGTACAAGAGAAGTTCAAAAAAGTTTTCCAGAAGAGTGTTCTGTCCGGAGAACTTCAAAAATGTTTTCCGGAAGAGGCTTCTATACTAGAGAACTTGAAAAAAATGTTTTCCGGAAGAGGCTTCTGTAACAGAGAACTTCAGGGCCAAGGTCTGACATATTTATGTTCTGCATGTTTAATAAAAAGGTTAGATTTCAGTCTTTTTAAAAGCCTATTAATTTAAATAGATCAGACTCAGACTTACAAAAAAAAAATCATTAACGTGATAGACCAACCTATTATATATATATATATATATATAATTATTTATTCACATTTTTATTTTTTTATTTTTTTTTATGAATATTTGTATTTGTTATTTAAAATTTGCTAATTATGAGTTCATTTTGTTTGTTTTAAATTTGTTATTTTAATAATATCATATTTCAAAATATATATAAATTTTTCTCTAAGTCCATATCAGTACTGGTAATAATAAGAAAAAATAGAAAAAAAATTGTTGGCCTAATTCTAAAATTATATTTCTCTATTTGATTTAAATATTAATTTTAGTTATCTAATAAGTGACATGTGATAGATATCATTTAATGATATAATAAGAAAAAATAGAAAAACAAATTGTTGGCCTAATTCTAAATTATATCTCTGTATTTGATTTAAATATTAATTTTAATTATCTAATAAGTGACATGTGATAGATATTATAGATTTCATAAAAAAAAAATTTCCAGATACAATGTTATATTCAATTTGAAGATATTTTATGGAGAAATAACCGTTATCATAATAATTGAGGACCAATGAGTGTCGAATAATTGATATATATTTATTATATTGTAATTTTTAACTGATGACACATGAATAGTTCCACAAAAATATTTCTATGAAAAATATGTAATAAAATTTGTGCTAAAAATATATTGCAATAAGAAAAAGGAAGAGTGGTTTGTTAGATGTGCCACATAAGATATTTTTTTTTTTTGATGTGGCAAATATTTGAATGAGGTGACACAATATTTTGAATTGTAGGAGTCTATTTTAATATAAATAATAGATAATAGATTAATAGATAATAGATTTATGGAGAAATAACTGTTATCAATAATAATGAGGAGCAATGAGTGTCCAAATAATTGATATGATTATATTGTAATTTGTAACTATGACACATGAATAGTTCCACAAAATATCATATGAAATAAATGTAATAAAATTCGTGCCACCTCAACCCCGAATTTAACTTTAAACATTGAATATTTTCTACAATACATGCAGATTTATGTTCTGAAATTTAAATGAAATCTAATTTAACTCAATAAAAAAATTCACAATTACCACAAGATTGATGATTAAAATGATTGAAGTAATTAACTTTAACATTTGAAAAATTTCTACAATACATGCAGATTGTAGAAATTCTTAATTTTGAAAATTGTGCTCAGGCAACCAAGCAACTTTTTCCTGCAATATTACATTACAAATAAGTTATAATATATTAATTAGTATCCACACATTAGTTGAACTTATTAACAAGATATATAACTTAATCTTACACCAAATTTGTTGAACCAACGTTCCAAAGTTGATTTTGGGATTGCTCTCCAGCTAGGATATGGATCAACATATTGTGATGTAATGACTGAGGTGAGGGCTCTCGAGGCCACCCTACACGGTAACCACCTGTAAACAATTTTTTAAAAAACATCACACATTTCTAAAAATAACTTGAAACGTACCCTAATCCTCATGTAGTAATGAAAATTTAATCAGAATTTGTTACATACCCTGACCATCCGGCCATATCATTGTTCTCCCCATCAGCGCAAACCCATGACTAGAATTGGAGCATCGTGACCCTTGAGTCTTATTACCAATAGAAACATGTGTTGAAGGTGGTGGGTTAGCTGAAATTGAAGTATGTCGTGAGGCAACAGATGTTAATGGTTGTGACGGTGAATGATCAGCAATCGGGGAAATGTTGTCTTCTGGGACAAAACTCGGTGTGGGCATCATCACTATAATTGGTTCAGTACCATGCACCTTATTAGGTTTGGATTGGAAGCACTGCAGCTTGTTGGGTAGGAGGTTGAACAAGTTGTTGGGTGGGATGCGCATATAGTGTGAGGTTGGTGTAGTGGCATTGACATCTAGTGGCAATTGATCAATTGTTGCTTGTACCTGCTGAGCTGCTTGAGTTACCTTATGCGGTAAAAATGATTCTATTTTTTCTTGAATGGAAGCTTGAGTCTAATCTTTTCTTTTGAAGTCATCTATAAAGAATAAGATGAATAAAAACAATTAGCACATACACACTTCAAACAAACAATCAACAATTCAAGATGTAAAACTAATATATAAAAAGGTAGAATATGAAAATTTAAACAAATAATCAACTACTATTTATACTTACGAAAAATTCAAACGTCAATTGAAGAATCATCCCCATCTTCATCATCCATATCACTATCATTATAAATTGGAATATTTGGAAAAAACGTTACATTGACTTCTTCATCGCTATGTGTTTCATCGTGCAAGCCAACCATTTCTTCAATTTCAGTTAATTGTTCAACATGTGCCATATCTTCATCTTGATATGGCATGTCCTCATCCACTCCGTCCACCTCTACATGACCCATAGGCTTTGTTTTGATACCGGCAGACCAGTGACGCTTATCAGTTCACATTTTAGGATAAGGTACATAATACACTTGTCTAGCTTTTTGTGCAATTATGAAGGGATCATAGAGATCATATTTCCGATTCATCTTGATATCTACAATATCATACTGCGGATGAACTTTGGTTCCTCTATTTCGTCTAGGATCAAACCATTGGCAATAAAACAAGGCTACCTTGTGAGGCAATTTGTAATACTCCAAACTCGAAGATATGTTGGATGACTCCATAGAAATCATCTTCCCCTTCTCCAGTAACCCCTTTCACATAAACTCCACTATTATGGTTTTTCTTACCCTGAGACCAAGCTTTTTGTGTGAAATTTGTACCCATTAATGTAATACTTGTGCCATGTTTTGACCATTGAGTCAGGACTCCAAGCTAATGATAACAAGTTAGGGTCAGTCACACCATTTTCCTTGTCACTGGCCTATACAAACATGATATTCACAATAGTTAGGTGAGAAGTTCTAATTTATTTGCATCAAACTTCAATAAATCACTTATATATGCACGAAACCATTATGGGAATTCTCCATGTATACGTGTTTGAGATATAGGATCGTCTTCAATAATGGAATTAGAGTGCAAAAAGGCGCTGTCAATAATGAGAGAAAAGTTATTACAAGTATTTGGTAGTTATGTGGGGTGTGTGCTTACAGACTTCTTACTCAATATATGGCTTGACCTCGTTGCAATTGATGAGGATGTGTATATGAGCAGACCTTCTTTCAGACAAAGAGATTGTTTTGAAATAGTGGGAACAAAAATATGTTGTCTCTCGATGTAAGTATGACATACATATTGATTCTTCCACTCTAGCCTTGTTTTTCACTATGCGCTTAAAATCACCCATCATTTTGGAAAAGTGAGAGCAATAACTTAATAAATGTGAAAATATCTTGAACAAAAAAATGAAATCCTTAATGGTGAATATAAAACACCTTTCAAATGGATACATCCATCGATATTGAACTGGACCACCAAGTTTTGCCTCATATGGTAGGTGAATTAGAAGATGTTCCATTGAATCAAAGAATCCTGGTGGAAAGATTCTTCAAGTTTGCATATGATGAATGTAATATTTTCACCCAATTTGACCAATTCATCGTGTCTTAAGGTATTGCTGCACAAGCCTTTAAAGAATTGACTTAATTCTGTTAATGGTTTCCACACATGGTCAGGCAGTGAACTAAATGCAAATGGAAGCAAACACTCCATAAATACGTGACAATCGTGGCTTTTCATCCCATTCATTTGTCATTTATTTAACATCTGCACATCTTGCCAAGTTAGAAGCATACCCATCTAGCATCTTAAGCTCCTTTATCCATTTACAAACATTCTTTGCCTCATTAGACGTAAGACAATAATTTGCCTTAGGTTTTGCATTTTTTCCATTGTTATGTGGAACCAACTCCAAGTCGCTACGTTGGCAAATGATGGCCAAGTCCATTCGTGCTTTTTCTTTGTCCTTAGTCTTGTTCTTAACATTCATGACAACGTTAAACACATTATCAAAGAAGTTTTTTTTTCTATGTGCATGACATCTAAATTATGCCTTAATAAATTATCTTTCCAGTATGCAAGATCCAAAATATGCTTCGTTTAGTCCAATTATGGCTAACTCCATATCCCGACAATTTAGAATGTGCAATATCTATCACTCGTGGAATATTGTGAACCCAACCCCAAACTTCTTCACCGGTCAATATTGGAGGAGGTTCATCTTTCACAACCCTATTTTTAGTGAACCCTTTTTTACTTCTTCTAAATGCATGATTATGAGGTAAGAAACGACGGTGACAATCAAACCATGAATTTTTGCCACCGTATTTAAGTAAAGCCTTATTTCCATCAATACACACCGGACATGCCAACTTACCTTGGGTACTCCATCCAGATAACATGCCATAAGCAGGAAAATCGTTAATTGTCCACATTAAGGTTGCCCTCATTACAAAATTTTGTTTCATGGATATATCATAAGTCAAAGCCCCTTCACTCCACAACTGTTTAAGCTCATCTATTAACGGTTGTAAATATACATCAATGTTTGCTTTTGGGTTAGATGGTCCAGGTATGAGACAAGTCAAAAACATGAATGGTTTAGTCATGCAACATTTCGGGTGGGAGATTATACGAGGTCACAACAACAGGCCAACAAGAATATGGGGTTGAAGAGGCCTGAATGTATGGCGTGAAGCCATCAGAACATAAACCAAGCCTTACATTTCTTGGTTCATTTGCGAAGTTTGGATACTTTGCATCAAAATGGTTCCAAGCTTCCCCATCTGATGGATGACGTAAACTGCCTGAACTCGATCTATTATGTTGATGCCATTTCATTTGGGCAGCAATTTATGTTGATGCATACAATCTTTTTAACCTTGGAGTGATCGGCATATAGAACATCCTCTTAACTGGAATGTCTTTATGGTTACCTATCCCAGGCTTACGAGGAACATATCGAGGTTCATGGCAAAACCTACACTCTATATCTGCACTATTGTCTTTGTAGTACAACATGCACCCTTTAACACAACAATCAATTTTCTCAGACTTCAATCCTAGCATTGTCACCAATTTTTTCGCTTAGTAAAAACTTTTTGGAAGTGAATCCTTAAAAGGACACACATCTACAATCATGCTTGCAAAGAAATCAAGACATTTCTGTGGAACATTCCAATTTGATTTGCAAGCTAAAAGTTTCACGTATATTGAAAGTTTTGAATCAGAAGCCCCCTCATATAAGGGTTTGTTTGCAGCAGTTAACAAATCATAAAAGTCTTGAGCATCATCATTTGGGGGCTCTTCATTATTCTCTTCCTCGTTGCCTTCATCACCCATATTTTAGAAGTCATACGTAGGACCGAATGCATCATTGACCATATGTTGGATTAACGTAAACGAATCATCGTTATCAATATTTCAACTAATACTTGGAATATTTTCTGGGTCATATATGTGGGGCTTCTTCACCATGCTCAGTCCAATACCAATAATTTGGTTGGAACCCAAACCTATACAAGTGAAGTTTGACTTCACTTGCAGATAATATACCGCTACACATGCAATTGTGACAAGGACATCTGATGCCACCATCTTTGACAAATTGATTTTGACTTATTGCCTTCGTTATAAACTCTTCAACACCTTTTGCGAAGGCTGGTTTCAACCCCCTTCGTTGAACATAAAGTTTATCATATACCCAACTACGATATGGATGGTAGCCATCCATATTTTGAAGGACAAACAAATAAATGAGGAGCGATGAAACTGTGAACAGAATGTAATTTTACATATCAAATAGGATACCTATACAAACCTCAAACAAGTTATTACAAAAGTTCAATTTGAAAATAATGTTCTCCAAACATAAACTAATTGTCAAACTAACTTAACATTCCTTTTTGCAACAAATAAGAACACATTCCAACCAATTGCAATCAGCTCTCATTCCATTCATGTGCATAAAAGATTCATAATAAAAGAGAAGATAAAATAAATAACACATGAACGTGATGTATAATACTGCACAAACCCCTTAAAAGTAAGCTATCTATTTCAAGCTGCAGATATTCAAACACGTGTTTCAACTGATTTTCCCACCTTTACTACTACTACTACCCACTTGGCACATTAAAATTGGAGCACCAATTTGCTTAATATGGCATAACTATTTTTTGCTAAGTGATTACTATAATTGTTTTTGTTGTTTTCCTTGCACAAGTTAAAGAAGTTAGCTAATTGGTGTTTGGGAGTTATCAGTTGTCACTGTAAAGTCACTGTAAACTTGTAAAGTGATTTGCAAGATTTTTACATGGGTTTATTGTTAATTGATGAACGATTGATAGATTCCATACGTGAGAAATTGCTTTTATTTCTTCATTTAATTGTTGGTTGTAGTTGTTGGCTTCATAAGTAAAACAATGTTATAACATACGACATTTGTTGAACAACTATTTTATTTTACCTAAACAGAAGTTGTTGCAACTAGGATGCAATATCAAACACCTGTTTAAATAAATTAAGACTACATACATAATCCAAAGGGTCATAGTTGAAATTGTTGTTGTTATTATTACACCAACCCTTCATTTCCCTCTTAAAATCTGCACTAGAAGAGAAGTGAAGGGGGCAACATAAGTAGATGAGAGTTTGTGATCGTGACAAACAGCCAAATGAGTTATCGGGTTCATGAAATGGAGTAATTTAGGACTTTATTATATAGATAAGGGTGCATTGTGTATGTTATGGAATTCATTTGCATATAGATGGAAGGATTGTTATAATTATTCAACAAAATAAGTCATGTTGGTAGATTTTTTAATCAAGGTACTAACAAGTAACTATATGGTAAAGAGAACAATTTCATATCACGAGAAAAAATCTATATTACTTATGAGTTAGTCAAGATTTAGATTTATAATCATATGTAAAGCTACAAATACAATTATGGTGCTGGTACAATTGAGAAGACTAGTGTGCCACCACTCCAAACATATGATGACAATGTCAAAATGACAATTTGATTGTGGTAATTGGGCATTTTTGTACCAAATAATACACCATTTTTTTAATGTGTACCTTGTATATTTAGATTATATTGGCAGTAGAACAATAAATCAATTACCATACCAATGAAACTCATATGACGTTGTGACTTTGTAGGAATGGCAAAAAAAAAAAAGAAAATAGTCTGAGGACTCAGTTAACACCAGCTCAGATTTAGGCTGATGCTCCAACCATATGTCAAACTGTATCCCATAGAGACCATTATATTGAGCCTATGCCTCAAACTTACCCAACTATCGAACCTACTCAACTGTATCCCATGACCACTTTATGCCTATGTTTTGAAAACAGAACCGGCTGATTTGGGAGCAAAAATATCAAAGCAAACAATATCCAAGCAAAACAAAATCAGATTCCAAGCAAACAAAATCAGATTCCAAGCAAAACAAAATCAAATTCCAAGCAAAACAAAATCAGAATCCAAGCAAAATAAAAACGCTACCGACAGAGAGGGCGAACAGCGTTGATTTGAAGTGGCAGAGAGGGCGAACACGAACGACAGAGATGGCAGAGAGGGCGAATACGAACGGCGAACGGTGAACACGAACGGCGAACACGAACGGTGTTGAACGGCGTTGAAGGGTTTGAACGGTGAACGACGTTTGAACGGCGTTGAAGGGTTTGATTGCAAAGGGTTTGCAAAGGGTTTGACTGCGAAGGGTTTGCGAATGGTTTTGTTTGCTTACTGAACTCGTTGAAGGGTTTGCTTACTGAACTCAAATTTGTGAAGGGTTTTGTTTGCTTACTGAACTCAGAAATGCCTTCTAACAAATGCCTTAACTTTTAAAAAAAAAAAAAACAAAGTAATATACAAAACTATATTTTCAATTTACCCACGGATATTACTTACGGATAATCAGTGGTAACATAAAATACGATTAAATTTTGGCAACTTCAAGTTGAGTTTCTTTTTTTTTTTTAATGTTACCCACGAAGTTTTTTATTTTACCTACGGATAAACGTGGAAACCAATTAAAAAAAATTAAATTACTTAATAACAAATTTACTCACGGTTTTTCTATAGATATTATATAATTTATCCACTAACTGACATCCATGGGTATCCACTTTCCATCTTCAATCAGCTGGTAGATCATTTAGCGCGAGTCATCCTCCTTCGCATCCTTATTATGATGATGATTTGGACGACTTGTCACTGGACGAACCTTAATCTCATAGCTATCGTTACTTTTTGTAGTCATTGGTTGACAATTATGTAATAGGTAACTTTGTTATGTTGTTATTTGATACTATGTTATTATTTTGTAGTTTGAGAACAAATAATAATTTATGATGCGTTTATTATGTTTTCAATGCAATGACTTTTAATGTTTCTTAGTATCAATTATTTTATAAGATGTTAAAATATAATTGAACAAGTGTTTAAAAAAATAAAAATAAAAAACTAAATAAATTTACAATTAACATTGGGCTTTGTCTGACGCTAATCGTTTGTTGACTTTTCAATGTTGACCTCTAACGTCGGCCTGACCGACACTGTATTATAAATAAAGTTGACTTTTATTTGACCGTAGCCGTTATTTGGGCGGACGCTAAATATTTTGTTGACTACAACTTGTTGACTTTAGTTTCAGCCATTCGAACGCAAATGATTTTTTTTTAGATGACGTATCGATGTATATAACAAGTGTTAGATGTCCTATTTTGTTGGTAGCGTCGGTGTAGAGTAGGTCTAGCGACACTAATATAGCTTTCGGATTCAGCCGACACTATGTATTTAGCTTCGACCATTTTAGTCTAGGTCCGACACCGACGCTAATTCCGAACGCTAAATCACATTAGTGTCAGTTTTTGGCCTATTAGCGTGAACTTTTTGGGCGACGCTAAAATGAGTTTTTCTAGTAGTGCCAAATGAACCACATGCTCAAACCATTCTATAAGAAACTTTCAAAGGAAATTTGTATATCATCAAAGCAAGCTTTACATCATATAGAGATGTTTATTAATTTTTGAAGTTGCAGTGAAGGTAAGGTTTTTGGCTTATATTTTTAATGGTTTATAATAGAGGTAGCGTTGATTTGCTTATTGATACCATGGAGTGTGCTCGAATTATTTTTGATCCTCAACATTTTTATCATATATATCATTTATAATTCATGTCATCATTTTTTTTTTTTTGTAAAATTAGTGTGGTTGTAAAAATCATTTATAGATTGAAAGGTGGTTGAAAAGTCCTTTCTGACTTTAAAGGTGGATGTAAAAACTCATTTCTTATATTGAAAGGTGAATGTTGGAATTGATTAAGGTGTGATCAAGAAATAAGTGGAAGATAAAATTTTAATTGTTCAGCACATTAGTAAAATAACACATATTCTGAGGTGTAACATCCGAAATCAAATGACTAAAACTAATTAGAATTTGAAAACTTTAAAATATTTTAATTTATAGATATTATGATTATATTATTATTATTATTATTATTACTATTATTATTAATATAATAGATGCAAATATATATAATAGATGAAAATTAAAGTAATTCATTTGTATACTAATAATTGTTTGACATTAAATATTTTGTAAACCAAATATTTTGTAACTAAAATGTTAATGATTATGATTCATTTGGCATATATTAATGAATAGTTTGAATGTTTATAAATTAAAATTCT
>PGTU02002166.1:0-11033 GCA_002896215.2 Cicer echinospermum
GCCACACCACACCCGGGGGTTTTTTGACAATCCTGATTTCCTAATCATGTGTAGTAAGTCTATCAGGAAAGCCGCGGCTTGGGTTAATAGACAAAAAGAGCTGCCACAAAAAGGATTGGTAGCAGAAGCTCCAGCAATTTCCCTTATTCAGGCAAACTTTCAAGAAGGAAATGTCTGACAAGACCCTTTTCACAAAAACACTGGAATGATACATGGAATGAATTGGCCAAGTATAGGTCTTGATGAACATAATATTTAGGAATTCTATTGAACATGGAGGCGCGTTGGCACCAACAGGGGATATTTCAGCACAATTGTTGTATGAAAAGTAAATTTGAAATGTCCAATGAGATAGTCCGCGCGCGTATGCTAGTAAGCATGGTGATGGTAATCTTAGAGGATCTGAGTTAACCAAAGCAAGCAGGCATTTCATTAGTAGAGCTATATCTTAGCCACACACAATGAATTATGAAATAAAGATAATGTTTTGGGTATTTGATACACACGGCCAAAGTCCATTGATACTACTACTATCCATAAAAGAAGCTCCACAATTTCGCGCACACACTTTTACGTTAGAACAAAGAAGGCATGAGAAATGGCAGAGGCACCACTGTAAGACATGTTATAAACCGGGCGGGAAAACTCAGAGGAAAGAAGCCTAGGTACGCAGATGGTTGTAGACATTGACTGATTACAAGGTTCGGGGTTCACTACGAAGCTATGTAGATCTTGCTCTATCTCTACAGCAGCGCCTGACCCGTGCCACGCACCCTCAATGTTAGGTGTTGGTCATTGTGGTGCACACGTTGTATATCAATCAAATCAAAGGAATCTCACCTCAGGCAGTTAAGAGAATTATTCATGATATCTATAGAACTAAGAGTCTGGCTTATGATCCGAAGGATCAACTTGTACCTTAGTGTTATATCTAGAATTCAGACTTTGCCCGGATTAAACTCGACCAGGAAATACCTCAAGAACTGTCATACTTGGAAACTCTTGTATCATGGTTTAGTAAGAAACAACCAGCATTGCTTATCAATGCTGAAGGCGAATACTCAACTGGGACTGTTTTCTCAGATACTTTGGATAAACAAGCACTACTGGATTTGGTGTTGACTTGGGAACAGTACCTATCATGTGTGAAAACACAAGTGCAATAAGTATTTACCAAAATCCAGTGATTGCACTCCAAACAAAGCAATTGAAATAAGACATCCATTTGTGTAGAGGACACTTTCAAATGCGAATCATGTAAGCTTAGTATGTTAACAACAGCTGAGCAGCGGCTTGACATCTTCACAAAAAGCTTTTACAAGAGAAAGTTCTGCATGATAAGGAGACTATGGATATTGATCCTAGTGAGGTATGGATCTTTGAATCTTTTTATAGGACACTTCTGGTGCATGCAGTGATTTCCATTAAATCGATTGGGAACGTTACCAGCATGTAAATGGTTTACAAAATCGATTGGAATCGATTGCTTTGCCCCAGACTTCAAAGTTCAGAAATTTTTTTTAACTTGCCCGAGCGTCGATTGGGAAACGACTATTCAACTTTCAACTTTAAAACAATCGATTTGGACATCGATTAAGTAAATTTGGAAATCGACTTGGGAATCGATTTACAATATGACCGTTGTGACTAGCCGTTGGATGTAATAATTACTCACGATTGACATCCCAGCAACGTAACCTAACGATTTGGGAATCGATTTACACATTTCAGGTTTAAATAGGAACAGTTATCAATCGATTTCTTGCACTTCAGTTCTCCAGATTTCACTAGTTTTCTTTGCCCATCTCTTTCTTTTGTCTCTGCAATTGTTATTGTTACTATCTACATTCAATCTACGATTATGGCACAAGTTAACAAACCCAGGCACGCACCCCCTCACCTTCATCATCTTCATCAGTGGAACCCCTTCACCACCACCCACTTTAACCAAAGAGTACCCATTCCACACCATAAGATTCTTGCCAAAGACAAAGCAAGCAACCTGCTGCTATTCAAGAGAAACCTAAAAAGAGAAAGGAACCACCAACTGAGAACTTATGCTGATGCCATGAATGAAATTTTCAGAAAAAGAAGAAGATGCAGAACAACACCATACATCAGACTTTCTTAAGACGAAAAATCCATGAGGGTCGGACTCTGGATTTGCCTATTTGATGCAGACGGTTTACTTTTCAAAACCATCTGAGATTTCACGGTCTTGAGAGCTTCTCTCTTCTACTCTTGATAGTTATCCAAGATTGATAAGGGAATTTAATCAACAATAAGCTGTCATTTGAAGATATCGCAGACATCGGTCGTCAAGCAACAGAGGAACTTACCCAACTCCCCTAGATCACCCTGCGACTCATGTTGAGGAGACACCTGGTGAGGGTAATACAGCGATCTCTGCCTCTCCGTAGATAATAGTGAGGACCAGCCTAGTTTAGGAGATTAGGAGTTTAGGATCTAGGTTGTTTTGTAATGACTTGATGTATTCATTTCATCTATATATATATAATGCATTAGAACGTTTTTCCATTTCTCTCTGAATTCATTTGTCATAAATCTTTAAATGCTCATTTATTGCTCTGATACACAATGTTTTATGATTTCAATCCCCAGTGCTTATGTTCATTAACATAGGGGAGGAAATTTTTTTCTGCCTTTTGCCTTAACTGACAAAGGGGAGAAAAATTATAACTTGCTATGACTGCTGCTGAATAATTTTGATACTCTGCTCTGATAAGAATGAATTATTAAATGTCTGATTTTGATAAATAGCATGTGTACTGTTATGCTAGATGCTCTGATACTCTGATGTTATAATCTGATAATGTACATATGATGCTATGAAATGTTGATAATATCATGTCTTGAAATGCTCAACTCAAGTTAAAATTGTATGACTGTCACTTATGCAAAAAGGGGGAGAATGTTGGATTTGGTCTTTTAATCCTAATTTTGACATAAATTAACAAACATACAATATTCATATCATCATATGATAAATCTAACATTTTAATGAGCAAAATTTCAGGAACAACAACTCAACCCCACAACACTTAAGACAAATGCTTGGAACTCAAGACAAGAAATCAACAAAAGTTGAATATTCACTAAGTAAATCGATTAGGAAATCGATTTCACAAAAAGGGTGTAAGGAAACATAACTTTTTGTGATTGTATAATCGATTAGGCAATCGACTGGCACAATTAGAAATGAAAATTGCGCAAGTCAGTGGCAACCTGTTTTACAGGTTAATCGATTGGCAAATCGATTGTGCACATCACAAAGTAAAACTGATTGAAACAAATCGATTGGGAAATCAATTGGGCAAGTCACAGTGACAATCCATTTTCTAGGCTAATCGATTGGCAAATCGATTGCTTAAATAACATTTCAAAAATAACTTGACCTGTGACAAACACAATCGATTGGACAATCTATTGTGAGAATTTCAATCATGTTAAGTTTGGTTTCAATCGATTGGGAAATCGATTGAACTGAACATCTGGTAAGAACTTTTCAGGCAAATACTACCAAATCGATTGGCACTTTGATTAACTTGAAAATAGCTAAGTCACTGTCTTAAACACAATCGATTGGCAAATCGATTGAAATAAACTTTTTGAAATCACAGTGAACTTTCAGTTTGTGGCCAAATCGATTCTGTGTATTTGTAAATCGATTATGAGACTTAGTAAATCGATTAAGTAATCGATGGGTGTGATTTTTTATTGGAACAAAACACCTGACATCGATTATGAAATCGATTCATATAAGTCTGCACATAATTTACTGAAAAGAGTTTTTAAAAGAATCGATTGGCAAATCGATTGGTTTATGTAGTTTCAAGATTGAAGAAAAACAAGACTCGCGATAATCGATTGGCAAATCTATTAGACCTGTTTTATCACTTTAATACATCGATTGGTAAATCGAATGATTAGTTGTTTTTCAGAAACTATATAAACTGTTTTCAATCATTCTCTCATTAACACATGAAAAACATCTTGAATATACTTCAGAACACTGAAGAACTCTTAAGAACATATTGTTAACATTCTGATATTGCTTTTTCAGGTCAAGACCAAAAAGATTATCCATGATCATTGAGAGAGCTGAAAAAGTATTCTTGAGAGAAAAGACAATGTTCTCAAAAACAATCATTGAATAACCAGATTCGTGTGAGATACATTGATCAAGATTGAAGACACTTTTTGTACTTCTTTTATTTTGATTGTAATAAATACTTTGTAAAGAAACGAATGCGAAAAATCCAGCTAGAAACTGGTGGCGATCTTCTTGGATGAGAGGCCTCATCAAGAAGGAGCTTGACTTGATCTTGTGTGAGTCTGTTGAGTGACTGCAAGGATCAAGGGGTTAAGCAATAGGAAAGAGATTGTGTTAGATAGATAGGTTTCGAGGAAACTGGACAATCTGTAAACAAGTCACAATTCTTTCTATTGGAGAAAAAGCTGAAATCCAGTTGGATTGTCAGGACTGGATGTAGGTTGTCGTTGACAACTGAACCAGGATAAACCTTGGTGCATTCTATCCCTTATCCTTTTACTTTTAATTGTTAATCTTGTATGCCGCATTAATTCCGCTGTGTGTATGAATCTGAATAAATCTTGCATCGTATGATTGTATGTTCGATCTTAATTGTATGCTAGACGTATTCGATTTTCTATATTGCTTTAATTTGTTAAAGACTGATATATTCTGATTATTTCGAGGTCATAATAATCAACATAGGTAAGTTTGATCCTAAGGCAGATGAGGGTATCTTTCTAGGTTATTCCAAGTCTAGTAAGGCCTATAGAATCTACAATAAGAGAACCAAAACTATAGAGGAATCTGTTCATGTAAAGTTTGATGAAATTTTTGTTGAAAACTTGAACAACACTCCTCCTATAGTTAGTGATTCTTTGGATGATATTGTAGAATCTGAACCAATAGAACGTAATGAACCTGTACCTCCAACCAACCTTGATTGTGTAGAACCTATTAGGGAAGGTGATTTACCTAAGGAATGGAAGTTTATCAAAAACCATCCCATAGACAACATTATTGGAGAGATTTCAAAAGGAGTTTCCACTAGAAAATCCCTCAGAGAATTCGGTAACTTCACAGCCTTTGTATATCAAGTAGAACCCAAAAACATAAAGGAAGCTCTTATGGATCACGACTGGAGAGTTGCCATGCAAGAAGAGCTCAATCAGTTTGAGAGAAACAAAGTGTGGATACTAGTTCCAAAACCAGAAGATAAACATGTCATAGGAACTAGGTAGGTGTTTAGAAACAAAATGGATGAGAATGGGGTAATTACTAGGAATAAAGCTAGGTTAGTGGCCAAGGGTTACAACCAAGAAGAGGGAATCCACTATGATGAAACCTATGACCCTGTAGCTAAACTAGAAGCCATTAGAATCCTGCTTGCTTATGCATGTATAATGGACTTTAAACTTTATCAAATGGATGTTAAAAGTGCCTTTTTAAATGAAGACATTCAAGAGGAAGTCTTTGTGAGTCAAACACGTGGTTTTGAAGATCCTAAGCTTCCAAATCATGTTTTTAAACTGACAAAAGCCCTCTATGGCTTGAAATAAGTTCCAAGAGCTTGGTATGAAAAGCTAAGCAATTTCCTCTTACAAGAAAATTTTTCAAGGGGAAATGTAGATAAGACACTTTTTATCAAAAGACAAGGAAAAGACATTCTATTGGTCCAAATTTATGTTGATGACATAATCTTTGGATCAACAAACAATAAGCTTTGCAAAGAATTTGAAAATACAATGAAAGGAAAATTTGAAATGTCCATGATGGGAGAATTAACTTACTTCTTGGGATTTCAAATTAAGCAAAGCAAGAATGGCATTTTCCTAAGTCAAACCAAATACTGTAATGATCTTTTAAAGAAGTTTGGTTTTGATAAGTTTAAATCCATTGATACACCTATGAGTCAAACTTGTCATTTAGATAGAGATGAGAAAGGAAAAACTGTAGATGTGACTGTGTTTAGAGGCATGATTGGATCCTTACTATACCTTACAGCTAGTAGACAAAACATTATGTTTAGTGTGTGCATGTGTGCTAGATACCAAGCCAATCCAAAAGAATCCCATCTAAGTGCGGTCAAAAGGGTTTTTAGATATCTTATAGGAACCAAAAATCTAGGTTTGTGGTATCCTAAGGGATCTACTTGCACTCTAGTTGGTTATTCTGATTCTGATTTTGCTGGATGCAAATTGGACAGAAAGAGTACATCTGGTACTTGCCAACTATTAGGGAACTCTCTTGTATCTTGGCATAGCAAGAAACAAAACAGTGTTGCACTCTCAACTGCTGAAGCTGAGTATGTAGCTGCTAGTAGCTGTTGTGCACATATTTTATGGATGCCACAACACCTCTCTAATTTTGGTGTTGATCTAGGTAATGTGCCTATCATGTGTGATAATACTAGTGCTATTAATATCACTAAGAACCATGTCATGCATTCTACAACCAAGCATATAGAGATTAGGCATCACTTCATCAGGGATCAATATCAACAGGGTAAGATCAAGCTTGAATATGTCAATACAACTGATCAGTTGGCTGATATTTTCACCAAAGCCTTGCCCAAAGACAGTTTCTTCTTTATAAGAATGAAACTTGGTATTATAGATCTCAATGAAATCTGATCCATATGACAAAATCGATTGCTACATCGATTATCCTGTGGCCAGATAGGAAAACTGCATTACAAAATCGATTGTATAATCGATTTATGATGCACAGTGTTTTAAATTGTCAAATTGGAAACACGATAATCGATTTTTGGTACTTAGTGGTTTATTTCTCTATGTCACAAACACTGGAATCAATTTCATAATCGATTTTATCACATCTCAGAAGTCAAGATTTGCCTGAAGCTTGGATTTAACGTCAATCGATGGGAATCGATTTCTAGACTTGGAACTTTTTTTAAAGAATCGAATTGGATAATCTTCATTTGGTCTTGACATCCACAAATTTGAGAGTTTTCAAACCTCAAACCCGAGCATCGATTTGGGAAATCCGATTGGATCAGCTTTGTTTTGGCCCTGCACTTATGTGAATCGATTTGGAAAATCGAAGCTGAGATTTGGAAGTTTTCCTAAATCATGAGGAATCGATTTTGGACATCGATTTAGTAAAGAAGGATCAATTACGAATGATTTACAAGACGTCCGTTGAGAAAAATTATAGTCGTATGGAAGTGGGAGTAACAGATACTTTTCAAACAACGATAACCTAATCAATTGGGCAATCGATTTGGTAAACCCAGAAGTGAAATAAAATCGATTGGGAAATCGATTCTGAACAGTTCTATATAAACCTAAATCGATTTCTCAACCCATTTTCACCTTCTGTTCTCAGTTTTCTCACTCAAACTCAATCTCTGCTGCTTCTTAATCCTTCTCAGTCAATCATCTCAACAATCTTCTATCTACAAACTACTATGGCACGCGTTAAACAAACTGCTAGACCTCAATCTTCTTCCTCTGAATCAGTTTCACTAGGTTCATCTTCTACATCAAGTGGAAGAACACCCTCACCTCAACCTCCTTCACCTCCAGCCAAAAGAGTTTCAATACCTACTCACAAGGTATTGGCTAAGGACAAGGGGAAGGCTGTTGCTACTTCTCAAGAACCAACTAAAAAGAGGAAAGCTCCTCCAACTGAGAAACTTATGGGGGATGCTATGAAGGGAGCCACCCAGAAGAAGAAGAAGACTTCCCCCCAACCAAAGAAGGTTATGCCTTCTAAAGGTAAACCAGTTGAAGACACGTCTCTGCCTTCTTCCTTCCTAAAAAAAAAAATCCAAGAGGCGAGGACTTTGGATTTCACATATTTTGATTCAAATGGTTTTACCTTCCAAAACCATTTGAGATTTCACGGTTTGGTGGATTTCCTTTCTTGCTCTCTAGAAATTTATCCAAGGTTAATTAAAGATTTTTATTCTACTTTCAAGCTCACAAAAACTGGATTTGCTGCTGAAGTAAAAGGCAAGAGAATCTCAATGACGTTTGAAGAATTCTCTAAGCTGACTGGCTTACCATTCTATGGTGAAACCATTGATGGAAAAACAGAAGCTGCCTCTGACGATGAAGCATGGGAATCATCAGTGGACAGGCATACGGCCATACAGGAACTGATGATCGAAGGTTTTGTTGAGAAGGTATCCCTTCCAACGGGTCAGATGAAGGTTCATCACCGTCCCCTCATGTATGTGCTAACACGAATGTTAGTACCTCGCGCTGGCAATCACGCAGTTGTACAGCGGCTGGATATCATCCTGCTATGGGGACTGTACAAGGAGCTCAAGATGAGCTGGGCTTGGATTGTGTTGTGAATATGATCGATAATTCTACATGCACAAGGTCATAAGATTAAATATGACACCTGCTGCCAGAAAATTTACAACTCGCTATCTCCCACCACACAGCATGGTTACGAAGACATTCATGAGGACCATTTCAAGGTGTCTGTGGCCAATGAAGAATCTGTCAAAACCACCCTCCATTTGTGAAATCCATAGTTAAACCAAATGCAACTGAAGCGCATCAAACAGACATATGGAACTACGAAGCTCGGGAGCCAACTACTATGAAACAAGTGCAGGCCAACTGCGAGCAAACGGAGCCAGTCGAAGCACATTTCTGTGGTCTTGCGAGAGCACTGGTCAGCAATTTCATGAGATTCAATGAGTGTCATGCGGTATAATACATGAGAGTACTGCATGGCTAGCAGTCTCTCAAAAGACTATCTCCAGTCTACTCCTACGAAATTTAGCATCGCTTGATGTGATTGAAAAACTCGCTCAGGAATTCCCGTACTCTGCATTTATTACTTCATGAGAAACTAGGCCTTATCAGATAGTCATGAATTGTGAAGATTATAAGTTAGTAAGATATTGTAGATATTGGCCGATCAAGACAACAGAAGATCCAAACTTCACCCAACCTAGATAAGCTCTGAATCCTCATGGGAGGAGACACTTGTTGAGGTTAATACAGCAGTCTCTCCTTCTCCCGCTGATAATAATGAGGAACAACCCTAGATTAGTTGACTAGGTTTTGGTTTCTTTGTTGATTTGTCATGTTCTAGTATTGTTTTGATATGCTATTTTTGTAATTTTTTGTGTGTATATATCTTATATTTTGTTTAATCAACTCTCTCTTGTAATTTCTTTTTGTATTCAATGACAAAAGGGGGAGATTGGTTTAACTTGTGATATTACATGTGATATTACATGATTGGTATCAAATTGAACTTATATTTTTTAATCATGTAATGCTCTGATATATGATCTGATATGCTCTAACATCATAATGCCCTGATATGATATTCATATATTACTGATGTGATATTAGCTCTGATGTGATTTCTGATACAATGCATTCTGATACAATGCATTCTGATACATAATAATGTACCATGTTTGTACTATGATAACATGTTATGCTTATGTTGTTGAAATGTATCATACATTCCAAAACTCAGGGGGAGATTTTAAAATAATCTCAAGGTTAAATTGTGTGTTTGTCATTAAATCAAAAAGGGGGAGTTTGTAAGTCATGAGCTTCCCTGATCATGTTTTTGATTTAATTCCCAAACATACAGTACATATGAAGTATTTGATTGATCTAATGATTTGAATTGAGAAACATTTCAGGCAAACAAGCAGACACCATACACTTGGAACAAAAGCTTGCAACTCAAGGAATCAACCAAAGTTGGAGGATATGCTTGAGAAAGATGCAAATATGTGTAGTGTAATTAGGTGTCATAGTAGTTAGTTTAGTAGACTAATCACTATGGTCTCATACTTAAGTCTTTGCCAATGAAAATAAATCAATCAACTAATAAGTCAATTGATGAATCAATTGGGCAATCGATTGTCTGACTCAGAACAAGAGTTTTCACTACGTAAATCGATTGGGCAATCGATTAGTTAAAGGTTTTTAGTGAAACCTGAGTTCTGGGCTTAATCCAATCAATTGGACAATCGATTGGGACATCAATTGAGCAATCGATTTTGCAAATCACAGAAACAACCATTTATTGAATCAATCGATTGTAACAAAGTTTTTAAATCAGGAATAAGTTTTGTGATCCAACAAATCGATTGAGACATCAATTGAATTAGATTTCTTAAACTACAAGTTTGTGGCAATCGATTAGGCAATCGATTGCAGTTAATTATTTATCAGAACCACTTTGAATAAATCGATTGGCACATAGATTTTGTCAAAATAGCCGAGGTTCTGTAACAAGCACAATCGATTGGAAAATCGATTGACGTAAAAGTCTGAGTCATTGTGATCAGCACAATCGATTGACGAATCGATGGAAGCAAAATGTTTGAGTTACAGAAAGGATTCAACTCATTGCCAAATCGATTATGATTGTGATTATGAAGTCGATTGAGCAATCGATTGTTTTGATCTCGTTGTTTGAACAAAACACCTGTAATCGATTACTCAATCGATTATGATATAATCATAGTATCAGTTCTGATTTATGTATTAAAAGAATCGATTGGCAAATCGATTCATGCTTATATGTTCAAGATTCAAGAAAAACAAGACATGCGAAAGTCAATTGGGTATTGATTTAGCTGGCTTTAAAACATTATAAAATCGATTGAGCAATCGATTATCCTGATGTTTTTCTGAATATATATAAGCAGATTCAATCACTTTTTAAAAAAAACACTTGAACAACTTTTGGAAAACTTTTAGATAACATTTGAATAGCTTTGATAAACACTTTGAGAGAAAATTTTTACAACACACAAAATATTCATTGGCTAAATACTTTTTGTGTGAGATACTATTGTGATTGAGTCAAAGTCTTGATATTCTTTAATTCATTGAGAAAGACAATTTTCTGTAACTAAAGCTTTAGAAATCCAGTAAGGAAACTGGTAGCTATCTTTGTTGGTGTGAGATCATCAAGAAGAAGCCTCACCTAGATCTTGTGAGAGTTAGGCGATTAACTC
>PGTU02002174.1:0-30589 GCA_002896215.2 Cicer echinospermum
AAGTACTATTTACCGAAGTGCCACTATCACGGGTCGCACGATTTATCAAAAATTGCAGTCTATCGCAGACCTTACACGACGCGACAATCCCCGCAAGGATAAGATGAACCACAAATCACATAGAATCATCTCGTGGCCCATCCGGTCACCACTATCACCATGGCCCATCTGGTCGCCATGTACTATGAAATGCATGAGCATACTCTACTCTATTCACGACAATCGTTAAGTAAATGCAGATATTAAAAGATTTCCCATTTTTTAATACTCATTTAACTCTAAAATTTTTCACGACAATCATTAAGTAAATGTAGATATTAAGAGATTCCTCATTCTTAATACTCATTTAACTCGAACAATTTGACGACAATTATTAAGTAAATGCAGATATTAAGAGATTTCTCATTCTTAATACTCATTTAACTCTAACGATTTTCACTACAACATTAGATAAATAGAGATATTAAAAGATTCCCCATTTTTAATACTCATTTAACTCTACATTTTGACGGCAAACATTAAGTAAACAGAGATATTAAAAGATTCCCATTTTAATACTCGTTTAACTCTAATGGTTTTCACATTCCACACAGTACATACTCAGACATATTCTCAAATTCAATCCACAATTCACACCAAATCACATCAATTCATTTTTCCACAAAATCCACACAAACACATCTTAAAATTTATAAATATTAATTATGAACACGTCAAACACGACAACCACAAAATTATCACAACCCACCACTAAAACACATCAATTTCATTTCCTCAAAACAACACATAAATGAGTTGAATTCATTTTCCATGAAACACTCATCAATATCACCAAAAACCCAACTCTAAAATTTCACCCATAAAAGCATTAAATTCATTTTCCCAAATCAACACTTCAACCCTAACAAATTTCTTTTCCACACAACCACATATAAGTCCCTAAATGCAAACTAAAAGTTTGGAAGGAGCCTTACCTTAACGATAGCTCTACACGCGATTACGGCACCGTAATTAATTCTGGTAAAATCTCTGTCCGCAACGTCGCTTCCAAATTAGTTCACTAGCACCGTAGCGTGGCGTGGACAACTTTTCCTTCTATCTCTTCGCGAAACGAAGCTTAGATCTAGAAGAAAATGTAGAGGTTTGTGATTGACGGTTCTGAAAACACCAACACCGTTTTTCTCCGTTTTTGAATCAAAGGATAAGAATGAAATTGAGAAATCCTTGCTTTCTCACCCACCAAGCCTTGGTTCCTTTTCTTGAAGCAAAAGGAAGCAACGAAAAGAAAAGAAGGGAGAAGGAAGAAAAAAGAAGGGTTCGCGAGCATGGAGGGAAACGTATTTTTTCTTCCTATGTTTATGATTTTTCCTTTCTTTTCCTCCATTCTAACATATATATACATATGTTACTTTATATTAAAATAATATATATATATATATATATATTATATATAAATATATATATATATATATATATATAATATTATAATTAAAATCAAACCAACCAATATCCCAAATCATTTTGATAAAAATATCTACTCTCATCGCAACTCAATTGACAGATAATTTTCATCAAAGAGTGATATTTTTAACAAAACTGTCTGGTATTAAATTATTCGCAACGTAAATAAATTATTTTCCGACAACTAATTCTAATCCAATTTCCAAAAATATATTTTTGGCATTTAACTCACTAAATACAAAAAAATGGCTAAAAGCCTAAGAAATTCAACACCAAATACCTAAAATTGTATAATTTAGAATTTAAAATTAAGGGTCTTACACAAAACATGGTGGAAGAATCCATAGTGAAAACATTTTCAATAAGATAGAGATGGAGAAGAGCCATTAGAGGATGAAGAGATGGAGGGCCTAGGCATATCAAGAAAGGTGTGAAGTGGATTAGGAAACGGTGGTTCAAGTCCATGCTTGGGGGAGTTGCGTATCCATTTCAATTCCTTTAAGATTGCATTCTCCATATCTCGATGGACATGTTATCAATGATAAGTTTGAAGGGTTGCAAAAATCTTGGGGATACCTTCTTGTTTTGAAAGTGTTCTTTCTCTACCTTGGTGCCTTTGGAGGACAAGGGTCTTCGTCACATGCTGAGAAAGCGGAAAAGAGAGATTGTCTTGGAGAAGGAACATTCTATAACTGCAGAAGGAAGAAATATGCCAAAAAAGTAATGAGGACAATGAGTTGTGCATGAGGAATTAAACCATTAAAGCCCAACAAGAAGATATGGAATTTCTGTGGGGAAACAAAAGCTGGAGCATTAGAGAATATGTCTTTCAAAATGAATTTGGGACCAAAGACAACTTGAAGATGGATTTGGAAGTGAGTGTGGTGTTGAAATATCAAAAGCTGAGCATTTTCAATGATTGATTCAGAATTGAGTAGTAGTGAAAGGATGAACGTTTTGTTGGAAAGGCGAAGTTCTTAAAGGAATGTTGACTGCAAAGTTTGAGTAGTTGAGTTTAAGGATATTTCCTTTCGGAAAGTTTTCTTTTGCTGGAACCAGAAAAAATGAGATTTGATCGTGAGGGTATACATAGTTGTGGAATGATGAATCTTTCTTCATGTGGAGATGTTTTTGAACAAAATTTTGAAATTTTGATGATGGATTTTCATTTATGAGAGAGTGTTGGAAAATTTGAAAAATTTGGTGAAAACCATACAAACGAAGGCAATATTCCTTTTATAAATGAGTTAAGGCGATCCATTGTCAGGACATTACTTTGTGACTTCCATAGTGTGGAAGAATTCAATGTGATGTTATTGTAGAAGATTTAGGAAGGGACTTTCAATCTGCAACACACCAAAGTTAGTAGAGCCTGAAATGAAGAGCCTATTGAAAATTGATCTTCGTGTGACGCCTATACACCAATAGCCTGATCTTTCAAAGATGATTGCCATTATGTACGTAGAATGAAGAATTTAAGCCAAAATACATGATGAGTTAATCTTCAATCCTTTAAAGTGGTGACAACAAAGGCTTTGTCAGGAAGGTTAGACTTTGTGAATAGTAAGAATTTTACATTTCCAGGTGTGTCACCCTAAACCCCAAATTAATATTTTTGAATTTTGACACTGAGTAATGAAATTCTTCAAAGAGAAAAAACAAAAACACCTTTCCAACCTTTTTACAAGGTAAAAGAGTTATCATGTAATCACTTAACATGTTACGTTATTTCAAAAATATACCATTAAATTTAAATAGCTCGAAGTCTTAATATTAGACAACAAAATTCTTTGAAATCTACGTAAATAAGTTTAGGTGATAAATGTCAATATAGTCCCAACCCGATGTCACTATGAGAGCGGAAATTCCCAAAATAAAAACACAATAACAAAGACATATAATAGAAGTCTTCAAGATAAGACGACTTTCACACACTCTGAGAGTATTAGTATTCCTTGCAGCTTTCAGCTTGTTTTGCGTCCATCGCAAATGCCAAACACAAAACAACGAAGAGTGAATTTCAAAATCACGTAACAGTACAAGATAAACGAGAAATCACAATAAAATCCAAATATTTGTTTTACACTATTCACAATGCACAGTCTAGTCTTGTCAATCACCGAATTAAGAAATCAAACACGTGGTGCGTTCAAGTAATATCACAATTTCAATCAAATAAAAAAGGTACTCACAGTACATATCATTTCTACAATCACAATCAGCATACAGGTTCATCAAATCAACAACATCTAGTTTTGACATATAAAAAGTCACGACAATTCTAAATGTTGTTAAATTATATTTTAGTCCTCGCTATTACCATTCATATATTATTAATAAATTATTATTACTTAATAGGACTTAACTGTACGTAGTAAACCCAAATGAATATCTAGAAATTACAGTATTCCCGTTCATCCCACATTATTTATACTCATAAAATTGAACCTCCTCTAACCGCTTACCTCAAAATTGAAGCTTTCACTAGACATAATAATCTCTACGCCACAACGAATTCAAACAGCTTATCAGTTTCACATCTTCTTCTTTGTCCACGTGGCGACCAATAACCAATAAAAGCTAATAAATATACATGACAAACCATATTAAATTAATTATTAAATTATTGTGACTATATAATATAAATCATATTTTTATAGTGTATATATATATATAACAATCACAATTATATGATTTTAAAATTCAATTAATAATTATAACATTTTAGTTAAAAACTTAAATACGATATAGTCTAAGTAGAGTTAGAACTTAAAACACAATTTTATGTTTTCTTATTTAAATGTGAGAGTACTAAAATATTAAATAATAAAGATATTAAAATTAACATAATAAGTGTATTATGATTAAATAGAATTAACCTATCAAACAAAGAAAAACTATGATATATAAACTGAAGCATAGTTTATTTCTAAATATAAAACTGAATTTGAATTTAATTGGAAAATATTTTACTTTTGCTTAACAGAATTTGAATTTTAATAAATAGTATACATCATATCTATTTATCCAACGTAGAGATGTAATAATATAGGAACATTGTATTAGTTAAACAAGATGAATTTATTTTACTAATCAAAAACAAAAATTAAACACAAAGATTTACGTACACAATTTGTCATTACACACACACACATATTATATTATTATATATATATAAACTTTATTTTATTAATTCAACCGAGTTAAAAGATGTAAATTTCATAATCGAAAGACTCACCGTACCGTCAAAGCATAGATAGGTTTCGACGTCAATTTTGTCAACTTAACGCGAATGAGTAGTTTTTTTGAATATAACAACAAGAAGAAATCAAAATCAATTTATGATTTCCCAACGCGATGATATGGTGTTGAAAAATATCAAAACAGTTTGCTCAAGAAAGACAGTGGCGTTTCAAGAAAAATCGGTACCACGATTAGTAAAGTTGAGTCATATCGTATCCATCGGTTGATAGTGTGAGTAGCAAGCTTTTGTATCCCTGGTGCTCTTGATAAAGAACTAAAAAGGAAAAGGAGATAGATACACTTATTTTTGGTTCCTCTAATGAGAGGCATGGAAATCGGTACAGAACGAGGAAGACAACTCTCGATTTACCATATAATTTATGGTATGTATAAGAAAGAATGAAAATGAGGAGATGATAATATAATATAAAATATAGGATACTTGGTTATGGTGTGTACCAAGCTAAATTGAATAATAGCTCTCATAGAATGCATAGGCCGCGTATGTGTGGTGATGCGCTTGACTAGGCATAGAAAGATAATAAAATAAGGGTTAGCTTATAAAAAAGTATATCACAAATTCAGAATAATTTAAGTCATTATTAACACCCCGTTTTTTCTTCCGAGGGTTATTTTTTTTTCGAAAGAGATTAATAAAACAGAGAATTAAATCAGGAAATGCCTTGGATAAATAATTGATCATTATAATTTACAAGCAGCGGAAAAGTTTCTCCCAATTTAAATCCAAAACATTTACACAACATCAATGGTACATGGAACCCATTCAATAAGAATGTCAAACTGACAATATTAGTTATAAGTACAGTTTTCCAAATAAAAATACTCCAATCCAAGAAGACACCTAGTCCTATACATCATCCTAATCGATATTCTATCAAAAAGCTATACACCCTGAGTAATCTCCACGCGCCCGTGAGATCCTCCTATCGTAACTGCAGTCAAAGCGTTCCATCTCATTCCCGTCCGTAGGGTACGAACCGGTAGGACGTCCTGACTCTCATCTGAGGCAAAGTCAGATTTCCACAATAATTGTAAAGGGTCACCAACCAAAAAAATAACAGTTAACACATTAGCAATTAAGTTTTTTAGATGCTTCAAAGATCACTTTCCAACTAAGCATGCACTTAACAGGATTTTCAATATGCTAAAAGTTCATACAATACTTTGCCCATTACATGAAAGTAAATGAGGTTCTCAATCTCCTAATTAACACATAACCAGGCAAGACTATGGATAAGTTTAAAGAGTATCCAATCACCTAACTCAAACTGAGGTTTGTCACTGATCCACATGATTGGGGTGGACCAAGGTTTTTATGAACCGGAATCCTGGCTGAATCATCGATTTTGGCAATCGATTGAGTGGGTACTGAGCCACCCAAGGTTTTAAGCCAATCGATTCCAACTCGATTTGGGTCGAATATGGATGAGTCCCTGACTTAGGCCCCCAAATCGATTGGGCCAATCGATTTCGTAACATGATTTTCGAAAACTGTTACAAAATCGATTGGCTAATCGACTTTTGTCCATTTAGGCCAAGTCCCCTGACTTCCATGCGCCAATGATTTGGGAAATCGATTTCCTGATCAATTTTTCCAAAAAATTCATGAATTAACCCAGTCATTCCTAATCAATTCACAAACCTAACACTTAGCAATTCCAACGCGATTACCAACGGCAATTGGGATCTCGATAACCATCATACTTACTCGATATCAACACATAACACTTAGCATTTTTCACGCAATTACCACGATAAATCAAAATCAAACACTCAATCATACACCAAATCAAATACGACTCGCGTGCCAACACCCCTAATGCAATGCGTATATGCCAAAATCATGGCTCGAATTAACAAACCAAAACCCTCCTCGGAAGGGCCGTAAATCCATTTGTACGCCTATCGAGGCCAAAGTACCAATACCACGAGGTGCCAACCTATCACGGGTCAGCACCGATTTACTAAAAGCGTAAATCATAAAGTACGTACACTATCACGGTCATACGTTTACCGAGGTGTTCACCTATCACGGGTCAACACGATTTACTAAAAAGAAAAATCGTAAATGTTACGCGCCTATCACGGGACCATAGTTACGAGGTTCACCTATCACGGGTCAACACATTTACCAAAATAAATCGCAATACGTACCACCTATCACTCCATCCACAAACCATCGTTCAGCAAATCAGATATCAACAGATTCCCAATTTTTAATACCGTTTAACTTAACCGACTATCACGGGTCAGTAAATAACCAAGTCACTATCACGATTGCAACACGTTCTTAAACCGAATTTATCTTAATGGTTTTCAAAACTGAAACGTTAAGCAAACAGACATATTAAGAGATTCCCATTCTTAATATACTTTTGATCTTAACGTTTCCACACAAAACATTCAGTAAAACGAGTCATTAAGAAGATGCCCAATTCTTAATACTCATTTACCGAAAACGAAATTTTCAAAAATGATAGTTAAGTAACGAGACATTAAGAGATCCCATTTCTCAACGCCCAGTTAACTTAAACATTTTCCTCAATGCACATTAAGTAAACCGATGTATTAAGATTCCCTTTTTAATACCTCGTTTAACTCTAATGGTTTTCAATTCCACAGAAACAAACCTCAAACGTACCCTCACATTCAAACCATAATTCACACACAAACACACCATTTACAACCATCAAAGTATGGACACGCCAAATACAACAAACACAAATCAACGCAACATAACACCCAGATACACCAATTTCATTTACTCGTAATCATACACAATGACTTCAAACTCATTTACCACGAAACATTCATAATATAAACAAAACCTAACTCTAAAGTTTTTACCCATAACGTATTAGTTTCGTTTTCCCCAAATCGATATATTTAACCCTAAAAGTTCCTTCCCACACAACCACAGATAAGTCCCTAATGCAACTAGAAGTTTGGAAGGAGCCCTTTACCTCAACGTTAGCTTTAACGTGCGTTTCCGGTACCGCGAGTAATTCCGGTAAAATCTCCGCTTCGCAACGCCGCTTCCAAATTAGTTCACTAGCACCATACCGTGGTGGTGAGCAACTTTCCCTTCTAGTCTCTTCGAGAAATGAAGCTTGGGATCTAGAAGAAACGGAGGGGTTTGTGTTTGGATCTCAAAAACCGTTTTCTTCGTTTTCGAATCAAAGAGGAAGAGTGGAGTTGCGAAAACCTTGATCTAACTCTCACCCAACCTTGGGTTACTAGTTTTTGAAGAAAAGAAAGCGACGAAAATGAAAACGGGAGAAGGAGGGAATTTGGCCGCGGTCAGAGGAAGAAGACGATGGAAAATGGCGTTTTTCTTCTTTCTTTCCTTTCTTTTCCTCTTTCCTTTGTTACATTTTCCTTTCTTCCTTCTAGTTTTCCTTTCTTCCTCCAAACTATTTTCTTTTCCTTTTCCTTCCCTTCAAGTTTTGTTAAATTTCTTTTCCCCCGAAACGTATTAAATTATCCGTATATCCGCAGTTAATAATTAAATATAACTTAATCAAATATCTTTTTGATTAAAAACTCCAAAATATTATAACTTTGGCTTAAAAGCCTCCGAGCCAAATCCAAAATATACACCAAAATACATAAATGGTACTTTAAAATTATGGTCTTACATTACTCCCCCCTAAAATTAGTTTCGTCCTCGAAACTATGCATCGATAAATAACTCTGGGTGTTGTTCTCTCATCTTGCTCTCCAATTCCCAAGTCGCATCTCCAGTGATTGGGTTCCAAATCACCTTGACCAACGAAACATCCTTGGTCCTCAACCGCTTAATCTTCCTGTCATCAATTCTCACGGGTGGTACTTCGAACGACAGGTTATCCTTTAGCTGGATTGTGTCTGGTTCGATCACGTGAGATGGATCTGCGAGATATTTCCTCAACTGTGACACATGAAACACGTCATGAATATTGGACAGTATCGGAGGTAATGCAATCCGATAAGCAACCGGCCCAATTCGTGCAGAAATCTGATTATGGTCCAATGAATTCCGGAGTCAACTTCTTCGATTTCAAGGCTCTACCTACTCCGGTAGTAGGTGTGACTCTCAAAAATACATGGTCACCCTGTTCGAATTCCAAAAGTCTGCGACGCTTGTCCGCGTAACTCTTCTGACGATCTTGTGAAGTCTTCATTTTCTCCTTGATCTTCCTTACTTTAGTTGTAGTCTGTTGCACCATCTCTGGTGCGACAATCATATTCTCACCGTATTTATACCAACACAATGGCGTTTGACACTTGCGCCCATATAAAGCCTCATATGGTGCCATTCCAATACTTGCGTGGAAACTATTGTTGTAAGTGAATTCAATCAACGGGAGTACATCATCCCAGCTTCCCCTATCATCTAGTACACATGCTCTCAACAGATCTTCCACAGACTGATTTGTCCTTTCAGTCTGCCCGTCTGTTTGTGGATGGTAAGCTGAACTCAATCGTAGCTTCGTTCCCAATGCTTCGTGCAATGCTCCCCAAAAATGTGATGTGAACTTCGGATCACGGTCTGATACAATGCTCGATGGTACCCCGTGTAACCTCACAATTTCAACAATGTAGATCTCTGTTAGCTGATCTACCTTATAGGTGGTCCTTACCGGCAAAAGTGAGCAGATTTAGTTAGTCGATCCACTATCACCCATATGGAATCATTCTTTCTCCTTGTCTTTGGTAATCCGGTTATAAAAATCCATGGAAATGCTGTGCCACTTCCATTCAGGTATATCTAAAGGTTGCAACATTCCAGCAGGTCGCTGATGTTCCACCTTCGCTTTTTGACAAGTTAGACAAGTGGATACATATTCCGCCACATGTTTCTTCATTCCTGGCCACCAATAATTCTGCCTCAAATCCTGATACATCTTTGTTGCTCCAGGATGAATACTCAGCTTACTCTTATGCGCCTCTTCTAAAATCGTTTTCCGCATATCTGTAATGGCTGGTACACAAATCCTACCATTACACCGCAAAACATTATCTGCCCCAATCTTGAACTCAGTCGTCTTCCCTTGTACTATTAGATTCCTCTTCTCTTGAATTAAGACGTCATCCTGAGAATTCGCAATGTCTTCAAGTAGTCCACTCGAGATTTTAATCATCCCGAATCTCAAAATTCCCGGTGCAAACTCTACGTTCAAGTGCAGGTCTCTAAAAGCTTCCCACAACTCTTGTTGTCTAGCCATAATTAGTGAAGACACTGATACACTTCTTCTGCTCAACGCATCAGCCACTACATTGGCCTTCCCAGGGTGGTACTGCAGTGTGAAATCGAAATCCTTGAGAGTCTCCATCCATCGTCTCTGGCGCATGTTCAACTCCTTCTGATCAAACAAATATTTCAAGCTTCTATGGTCGCTGAACACGGTGAACGTGCACCCATACAAATAATGCCTCCAGATCTTTAATGCAAAAACAACCGCGGCAAGCTCCAAATCATGATAGGATAGTTCCTCTCATGAATCTTCAATTGTCTCGAGGCATAAGCCACAGCTTTCTTGTGTTGCATCAGAACACATCCTAACCCTTGGTGAGATGCATCACAATAGACTTCATAGGGTTCTTCTGATTGCGGTAATACCAATACAGGTGAGGTCGTCAATTTTCTCTTTAGTAACTGAAAGTTTCTTCACACTTCTCCGTCCATGCGAACGGTTGATCTTTTCTGGTAAGTTGTGTCAGTGGACCCACAATCTTAGCAAAACCTTCTATAAACCTCCTGTAGTACCCTGCCAGTCCTACAAAACTCCGTATGTCGGTGACCGTCTGAGGCTGTTTACAAGCAAGAACCGCCTCAATCTTAGCCGGATCTACAGCGATTCCTTCCTTGGTTATACATGTCCCAAGAAATTCACTTTCTCTAGCCAAAATTCACACTTCGACAGATTGGCATACAATCGCTTCTCGCGTAAAATCTCAAGAACTTGTCGTAAATGTTCTCCATGCTCTTCTTCAGTCCTTGAATAAATCAATATATCATCAATGAATACCACCACAAATTTATTAAGGAATGAATTAAAGATTCTGTTCATGTAGTCCATGAAAATTGCAGCGGTGCATTGGTAACTCCAAACGCATAACCAGTATTCATAATGTCCGTAGCGGGTTCTGAAAGCTGTTTCTGAATGTCTCCTTCCCTTACTCGAATCTGATGGTAACCCGACTTCAAGTCAATCTTCGAAAATATCGCGGCCCCTCTCAATTGATCTATCAAATCATCGATTCGTGGCAAAGGATAACGATTCTTAATAGTTGCCTTGTTAAGCTGTCTATAATCCACACATAAGCGCGAGCTTCCGTCCTTCTTCTTAACTAGCAAAAACTGGAGCTCCCATGGTGATACACTTGGTCTGATGAATTTCTTCTCCAATAAGTCTTCAATTTGGCCTTTGAGCTCATTTAATTCCAATGGCGACATTCGATAAGGTGCCATTGAAATAGGTCCCGTACCTGGGTGCAAATCAATGAAGAATTCCACTTCTCTTACCAGTGGCAATCTTGGAATTTCTGTTGGAAATACATCCCGGTACTCGTTGACAAGCATCACATCTTCTATGATCACATTTATCCTTGCCTCCACATTGGCCAGAGACAAGAACTCATGAGTCCCTTCACTTAGCGACACTCGGAGTTTGTTAGCAGCTAAATACTTAACAACTCCTGGTTCGGGGAAAAGAACCAATTTACGAGCACAATCCAAGATCACATAATGATAAGACATCCAATCCATACCGAGGAAGACCTCGAGTGATTGTAGCGGTAAACAAATTAAATTAACCAAGAAATCCCTATTCTGTATAGTCATTCGATAATGTAAACATGCTGAATTTACGGTTAAGGTCTTAGCAGGTGTGGACACAACCAAATCAAAAGGTAAAGCAGACACAGATAACTTCAAGCGATTCACACAGTCCATAGCAATGAAGAAATGGGTTGCCCCCGAATCAAAGAGTGCAGTTAGAGTGTTACCTGCAATCTCACAGTCACGCTGAATCAGATTACCAGATGGATTCCCCTCTTCAGCATTCACACAATAAATGTGTCCTCTAGCAGTAGGACGGGTAGCCCTAGCTACATTCACCACTGGTTCCACCTTTGGAGTCGTGCAATCCCTTGCCATGTGCCCCGACTTCCGACAATTGTGACAGGTGGGGACGTTAGCGGTACAAGCACTAGCATAGTGTCCTTCTCCCCCACATCGGAAACATCGAAGCACTTGCCCCAATTGCCTCCCGAAGTTCTGGTTCCCCGGGTGACTCTGCCCACCGTTGTTATTCTGTGGTCGATTATAAGGTTTAGCAACTTGCTTTCCCCTGTTCTGATAATTCGCCCGACTAGGGCCTCCCGAATTAAAATTCCCTACTCGGCTAGCCCTCTTGTTTTTCATATCTTCCACTTCTCTACATTTCTCCACCAGCGCTTGGAAACGTTGAATTCCCAAGGGTAAGACGGAGTCTTGAATCTCATACTTCAGTCCGTCTAGGAAACGATGACACATGAATGGTTCATTAATTTCTTCATGGAAGAACCTGAAGTGCCTCGATAGCGATTCAAATTTAGCAGCATACTCGCCCACAGTCATGCTCCCTTGGTGAAGTTTCAGAAAGTCGTCACCCAATTTAGTCCTGGTACTCATCGGGAAGTATTTGTCTAAAAACTTCCTTTTAAACGATTCCCAGTTCACCTCCTCGTGGGCTGCTCCCATCAATAACCTTGCACTCCTCCACCAGTACTCAGCATCCCCCAACAGCATATAAGTCGCATAGCTGACCTTCACTCCCGCCTGACAATTTATCATTTCAAATATTTTCTCCACTTCTTGGATCCATTGATCCGCCTTCTCTGAATTCTCATCCCCCTTGAACTAAGGAGGATTGTAACGACGGAAGTCTTCTAACCCTCTCGACTCTGCAGCACGGATCTCTCTTCCCCTCTTTTCAAGATCCCGTTGAGTCTTGGCAGCAGTCTGTGCGGCGACACAAGCAGCCATTTGATCATTCCTATTAGCATTGGCTCTCGGAGCGTCATTCCTTCTTGGCGGCATGGTTTCCTATAAAACCATCATCAAGTAGAGTCTTAACACTACTTCAAATAATTCCAACTAACGTCCGACCATAACAACACATAAACATATTGGACTTGACAACTCAAGTCACCTAAACCGACACTTGATCAGATAACAACTCCTAACCTATGGGTCGACCTACAATCTATAACCAAGGTTCCACAGCTCCCAAAGAAAACCAAACCTATGCTCTGATACCACAGTGTAACACCCCGTTTTTCAAAGTGAGGGTGTATTTTTTTTTTTAAAAGAGATTAAAATAAAACAGAGAATTAAATCGGGAAATGCCTTTTGCTAAATAATTGAGTCATTATAATTTACAAGCAGCGGAAAAGTTTCTCCAATTATAAATCCAAAACATTTACACAACAACAAATGGTACATGGAACCCATTCATGTAAAAAGTCAAACTGACAATATTAGTATAAGTACAGTTTTCCAAACTAAAAATACTCCAATCCAAAAAGAAGGACACCTAGTCCCTATACATCATCCTAATCTGATCATCCTACCAAAAAGCTATACACCCTGAGTATCTCCACGTGCCCCGTGAGATCCTCCTAACGTAACTGCAGTCACGCGTCCCCATCTCCATTCCCGTCCGTAGGGTACGAACCGGTAGGACCGTCATGACTCTCATCTAAGGGCAAAGCCCAGATTTCCACAATAATTGTAAAGGGTCACCAACCAAAAAAATAACAGTTAACACATAGCAATTAAGATTTTAAATGCTCAAAATAACTTTTCAACTAGGCATGCACCTTAACGGGATTTTCAATATGCTAAAAATTCATACAATACCTTGCCAATTAAAATGAAAGTAAAATGAGGTTCTCAATCTCCCAATTAACACATAACAAGTCAAGACATGGATAAGTTAAAGAGTAATCAATCATCTAACTCAAACTGAGGATTTTCACTGAGCCAATCGATAGGGAAATCGATTGGGGTGAAGGTTTTTAATGAAAACAGAATCCTGGGCCGAATCAATCGATTTGGCAATCGATTGAGTGGGTACTGAGCCCCCAGGTTTTGAGCCAATCGATTTCCAAATCGATTTGGTCGAATATGGATGAGTCCCTGACTTAGGCCCAATCGATTGGGCAATCGATTTCGTAAATGATTTTCGAAAACTGATTACAAAATCGATTGGCTAATCGATTTTGTCCATTTGGCCAAGTCCCTAACTTCCATCCAATCGATTGGGAAATCGATTTCCTGATCATTTTTTCCAAAAATTCATGAATTAACCCAAGTCATTCCTAATCAAGTTCACAACCTAACACTTAGCAATTCCTACGCGATTACCACGGCAATTGGGATCTCGATAACCATCATACTTACACACGATAATCAACACATAACACTTTAGCATTTTCAACGCAATTTACCACGATAAATCAAAATTCAAATCACTCAATCATACACTCAAATCAAATACGACTCGCGTGCCAAGCACCCTAATGCAATGCGTATATGCCAAAATGCATGGACTCGGAATTCCAAACCAAAACCCTCTTCGGAGGGCCGTAAATCATAATTGTACCGCCCTATCGCAGGCCAAAATACCAATTACCGAGTGCCACCTATCACGGGTCAGCACGATTTTACTAAAATGCGTAAATCATAAACGTACCACCTATCACGGTCAGTACAGTTTACCGAGGTGTCACCTATCACGGGTCAACACGATTACAAAAGAAAAAGCGTGAATCGTAAACGTACCGCCTATCACAGACCAGTACTGTTTACCGAGGTGCCACCTATCACGGGTCAGCACAATTCACTAAAAACATAAATCGTAAATGTACCACCTATCACGGGTCAGTACAGTTTACCAAGGTGTCATCTATCACGGGTCAACACAATTTACCAAAATGAAATGCATGAGCATACACAGACTCCATCCACAACAATCGTTAAGCAAATGCAGATATTAAAAGATTCCCCATTTTTAATACCCATTTAACTTAAACGACTTTCAAAACAACATTAAATAAATAAGTCATTAAGAGATTCCCCGTTCTTAATACCGATTTATCTTAATGGTTTTCAAAACGAAACGTTAAGCAAACAGACATATTAAGAGATTCCCCATTCTTAATACTCATTTACCCATAACATAACGATTTTCACACAAAACATTCAGTAAACGAGTCATTAAGAGATTCCCCATTCTTAATACTCATTTACCGAAACGATTTTCAAAAACGATAGTTAAGTAACCGAGACATTAAGAGATTCCCCATTCTCAACGCCCAGTTAACTTAAACATTTTCTCAAATGCACATTAAGTAAACCGAGGTATTAAAAGATCCCCATTTTTAATACTCGTTTAACTCTAATGGTTTTTCAATTCCACAGAAACAAACTCAAACGTACCCTCACATTCAAACCATAATTCACAACAAACACACCAAATGAACAACCATCAAGTATGGACACGCCAAATACAATGAACACAAATCAACGCAACCATAACACCCAGATACACAAATTTCATTTACTCGTAATCATACACAATGACTTCAAACTCATTTACCACGAAACATTCATCAATATAAACAAAACCTAACTCTAAGGTTTACCCATAACGTATTAGTTTCGTTTTTCCCCAAATCGATATATTTAACCCTAAAAATTCCTTCCCACACAACCACAGATAAGTCCCTAATGCAACTAGAAGTTTGGAGAGCCCTTACCTCAACGTTAGCTTTAACGTGCGTTCCGGTACCGAGTAATTCCGGTAAAATCTCGCTCGCAACGCCGCTTCAATTAGTTCACTAGCACCGTAGACGTGGTGAGCAACTTTCCCTTCTATCTCTTCGAGAAATGAAGCTTGGATCAAAAGAAACAGAGAGGTTTGTGTTTGGATCTCAAAAACGTCGTTTCTCGTTTTCGAATCAAAGAGGAAGAGTGGAGTAGCGAAAACCTTGATCTAACTCTCCACCAACCCTTGGTGCTTACTAGTTTTGAAGAAAAAGGAAAGCGACGAAATGAAAATGGTGAAGGAAAGGACGGGAATTTGCGCGCGGACAGAGGAAGAAGACGAGGAAAATGCGTTTTTCTTCCTTCTTTTTCTTCCTTTGTTTCCCTTCTTCCTTTTTTCCTCCTTCCTTTTATACTATTTCTTTTCCTTTCCTTCCTTCTAGTTCCTTTCTTTTCCCTCCAACAAAGCATATATCAATATAATAAATAAACTAACAATATCTTTTTATATAAAACTCCAAAAATATTATTACTTTGGCTTAAAAGCCTCCGAGCCAAAATCCAAAAACACCAAAGATACATAAATGTACTTTAAAATTATGGGTCTTACACTAAGAACATTATAACATCTGCTTTGTGTGCAGAAGAATTCTTTAGGGTATCAAACTGCAAATCAGCAAAGGAAATGTGGGACATTCTTCAAGAAAACACATGAAGGAACCACAGATGTGAAAAGAGCTCGCGTAAATACACTTATGCACGAATACGAATTATTCAGCATGAAGAAAGACGAATCCATCAGCGATCTGCAGACCAGATTCACACACATTGTAAACAATCTTCACGCACTGGGAAAACAGGTGGACAATGAACAGCAGATCGGAAAAATTATGAGGTGTCTAACCAGAGAATGGCAGCCCAAAATAACTCCATAGCTGAATCTAAAGATCTAGCAAAGATGACAACAACAACTTTTTTTGGAAAACTAAGGACATGAAATGGAACTGCATCGCTGGACGAATCAGAAATGGAAAGCAGGAAAAAGAAAAGGATTATCCTTGAAAGTACAAGCCCATCAATCGAAAACTGAATCAGATAGCTGCTCAGATGAATCCAATAGTGAAACTGAAGAGCCTGAAATCGGGTTTGCTTGTCAAGAAATTTAAGAAATTTCTGAAGAAGAAAGACAACAAATTCAGAAAGCCATCCAGCTCCAAGACTAGTGACAACAAGACTATCACATGTTATGAATGTGGTAAGACTGTCACATAAAGTCAGAATGCTACAAATTGCAGAACAAGAATAGAGCTACAAAACCAAAAGGCAAGGAACCAGTCACCAAAACCAGAAAAGCTTATATTGCATGGAACGACAATGAAGAATCCTCTGCCTCTTCGGATGAAGAAGAAGTGAATCTGTGTCTCATGGAAAATACCGATTCAGAATCAGAAAATGAGGTTAGTTCACAATCTAATCCAACCTATATGAGCTACAAGAAGCTTTCAATGAACTGCATGATGATTATGTGAATTCCATAAAACAGTTGTTGAGCACAAAGAAAATGCTTGAACAAAATGAAAAATTGACCATAAAGAAATTGAAAATTTATGTGAACAACTGAAAAAGGATTGACATGAAAATCTGCAAAAATGCATTGAACTTGAGAATAATGTTGCATCATTTAAAAATTGATTTGTTGAAGTTTGCTAATAGTAAAGATAAACTGAATGTCATACTTAGCAATCAAAGACATGTTCATGAAAAATCTGTTTTAGGATATACACCAAATATGCATGTTAAAGAAATAAAAACAGATATGGATTGTTATATGCCAAACCAGAAGTGTCAAACATGCGTCAAAAATCTGCTATTGCTAAGAGTATGTATGACATCTTTACTAAGCCAAATAATCATTCATCCTTTGATGCAAAGTCATTTCTATTGCAGAAAGGACATTTGTATCAATTGCAAATTTAAAAAATTAGCCAATAAGGATGGAAGCAAGTTTGGATAGCAAATAAATCTGTGTTTGACACTAACCATGGAGGACCCAATTTAAATTGGGGACCTAAAACAAACTTCTGATTTTGTGACTGTTGCAGGTGTGCTTGACATCCACTAAGCATTCATGGTATTTGGATAGCGGATGCTCGAAGCACATTACTCAGGGGGACAAATCCAAATTCCTGTCCTTCGACATTAAGGAAGGAGTATTTGTCAAATATGGAGACAACCATAGAGGAAGATTATTGGAATTGGTGACAGGCAATGAGTCAATCAGTGATCAATAATGTGTTATATGTTGAAGGACTTAAAACACAACTTACTGAGTATAAGCCAGCTATGCGACAAAGGTTTTCCAAGTAAGTTTTCTTCACAATCTTGCATTATTGAGGCATAAAGATGACAACACATAAAGCTAGTAGGTGACAGAATTAACAACATTTACATGTTGGATTTCAATTATGTACCAAAGTGCTATATGCTGCTTGTTATCCAATTCAGATGAAACATGGCTTTGGCATAAAAGAATTGCTCACATCCATATAAATCATTTGAATAAACTTGTCAGCAAACAGTTAGTCTTAGGTCTACCAAATAGGAATTTTCTAAAGATAGATTGTGTGATTTCATGTGAGAAGAGTAAACTGGTTAAGACTCCCTTTCCCTCTATAACTTGGTTAGAACAAATAGAGTTTTGCAACTAGTTCACATGGGCCTTTTTGGACCTGCCCAAGTTAAGAGTTTAGGTGGAAACCTGTATGGATATGTGCTGGTTGATGATTATTCAAGATTCACTTGGACTTATTTTTTGGCTCACAAAAGTGATACATTCTTAGTTTTTAAAAAAGTTTGCTGCTTTAGTTCAAAATGAGAATGATCTGAAAATTGTTTCAATAAAAAGTGGATCATGGAGGTGAATTCCAAAATGATTCATTTTCAAAATTATTGTGAACTACATGGAATCAACACATATATTCTGCCCCTAGGACACCACAGCAGAATGGAGTAGTGGAGAGGAAAAATAGATTCCCTAGAAGAGTTAGCTAGGACCATGCTTAAGGACTCCAACCTACCTAAGTACTTTTGGGCAGATGCAATTAGTAACAGCCATCATGTTGTAAATAGAGTTCTCATTAGGCCCGCTTAGGAAAACACCATATGAGCTTTACAAGGGTAATAAACCAAAACTTTCCTACTTTAGAATCTTTGGTTGTAAGTGCTTTGTGTTGAACAATGGCAAGGAACACCTAGGAAGTTTGACCCTAAGGCAGATGAAGGAACCTTTCTAGGATATTCCCAAACTAGTAAAGCCTATAGAATCTACAACAAAAGAACAAAGACCATAGAAGAGGCAGTTCATGTTAAATTTGATGAATTATTTACAGAAAACTTGAACAAAACTCCTTCTAAGGTTGATGATATTTTGGACGAAGTTGTAGAATCTGAACCACTAGAATAACCTTATAGCTGACGCCTCCAAACTAGATCAGACCTTGTAGAACCTATAGAAAACCAGTGAGTTGCCTAAAGAGTGGAAGTTCAACAGAAACCATCCTTTAGACAACATTATAGGCGATATCTCTAAAGTTGTTGCAACTAGGAGAAGCCTTAGTCAGTTTTGTAACTTACAGCCTTTGTGTCTCAGATTTGAACCTAAGAACATTAAGGAAGGCCCTTTTAGATAGTGAGTGATACTTGCTATGCAAGAGGAGTTAAACCAGTTTGAGAGAAACAAGGTGTGGAGTTAGTACCTAGGCCAGAGGGTAAGCATGTCATAGGAACCAGATGGGTGTTCAGAAACAAGTTGGATGAGAAGGTGTGATAACAAGGAACAAAGCTAGACTAGTGAGCCAAGGGTTATAGTCAAGAGGAGGGAATAGATTTTGATGAAACCTATGCCCCTGTAGCTAGACTAGAAGCCATAAGAATTTTATTGGCTTATGCTTGTATAATGGACTTTAATCTTTATCAAAATGGATGTGAAAAGTGCCTTTCTCAATGGGTGACCTTCAAGAGGAAGTTTTTGTTAGCCAAACACCTGGTTTGAAATCCTGATTTTCCTAATCATGTGTATAAGCTCTCAAAGGCCCTCTATGGGTTTAAAACAAGCTCCAAGAGCTTGGTATGAGAAGCTCAGCAATTTCCTTATTCAACAAAACTTTTTAAGAGGAAATGTTGGCAGACCCTTTTCACAAAAACTACTGGAAATGATATCTTGCTTGTCCAAGTATATGTAGATGACATAATATTTGGATCTACTATAATAACGTGTGCAAAGAATTTGAAAATTTGATGAAAGGTAAATTTGAAATGTCAATGATGGGTGAACTGTCATATTTCTTGGGATTTCAAATTAACCAAGCAAGCAAGGCATTTTCATTAGTCAATCTAAATACTGTTCTGATTTGATAAAGAATTTAACTTTGAAAATCTTAAGTCCATTGATACACCATGAGTCAAGGAAATTACCTAGACCGAGATGAGAAAGGTAAACCTGTAGATGTTACTAGATTTCGTGGTATGATTGGATCTCTGCTCTACCTTACAGCAAGCCGACCAGACATCATGTTCGGTGTTTGTATGTGTGCAAGGTATCAATCAAATCCAAAGGAATCTCACTTCAGTGCAGTTAAGAGAATTTTCAGATACTTGGTAGGAACTAAGAGTCTTGGATTGTGGTATCCAAAAAGGATCAACATGTACTTGATTGGTTACTCAGATTCAGACTTTGCCGGTTGTAAACTCGAACAGGAAAGTACCTCAGGAACTTGTCATCTGCTTGGAAATTCTCTAGTGTCTTGGTTCAGTAAGAAGCAAACAAGCATTGCGTTATCTACTGCTGAAGCTGAATATATTTGCAGCTGGGAGCTGTTGTGCTCAGATTCTGTGGATGAAACAGCATTTATTGGACTTTGGTGTTGATTTAGGAACAGTACCTATCATGTGTGATAACACAAGTGCAATAAGTATAACCAAGAATCCAGTAATGCACTCCAGGACCAACACATTGAAGTAAGACATCACTTTATAAGGGATCACTTTCAGAATGAATTATTAAGCTTGAGTATGTTAACATTGCGGAACAGTTAGCTGACATCTTCACAAAAGCTTTTGCCAAGAGAAAGTTTTCTGCAATAAGGATGAAACTAGGGATCATTGATCCTAGTGAAGTATGATTTTTTTTTTTATTCTGGTATTTTTTCAGTAATGTTTTCCAGTTAAATCGATTTGGAAATCGATTACCAGCATGGTAAATGGTTTATAAAATCGATTTGGGAATCGATTACTTTGGCCCAGACTTCAAAGTTCAGAAATTTTTTTTAAACTTTCCCGAACGTCGATTTGGAAATCGACTAGTTCAGTATTCAACATTAAGACAATCGATTTTGGACATCAATTAAGTAAAACTGGAACTCGATTTGAACATCGATTTGAAATATGACCGTTATGTTTTTTTTTCAGCCGTTGAAAACAATCATTACTGAATCGATGAGGATTCCCAGTCAACGGTAACCTAATCGATTTGGAAATCGATTACAAGGTTAAGAGTATAGTAGGAACAGTTCTAAATCGATTTCTGCATTGCATTTTCCAGAGGTTCACTGATTTTTTTTGTCTGCTTCATTCCTTCTGTCCTCTGCATTGTCTGTTTAGTACACAACTCATCTACATTCTACCTATATTTTAATCTACATCAAGCTACGAGTATGGCAGCGTGAAACAAACCCAGACTCGTACTCCTTCACCTTCATCTTCTTCTACAAGTGAAACACCTTCACCCCCACCCACTCTAACAAAGAGAGTACCAATACCCACTCATAAAATTCTTGCCAAAGACAAGGGCAAGGCTCCCTGCACCCATAGGCCAAGAGAAGACTAAGAAACGTAAGGAACTCCCAACAGAAAAACTCATGGCTGATGCCATGAAGGAAATCTCTCAAAAGAGGAAGAAGAAACCTATATCTTCACCCGCCTCCCAAGAAAGTCCTTGCACCCAAAGGAAAAGGAGGCACAACCTCTATACCAGCAGACTTTGTAAAGAGAAAAATCCATGAGGCGAGAACTATGGATTTTGCATACTTTTGATAATGTTGAATTCACGTTTCAGAATCATCTCAGATTTCATGGACTTGAGAGCTTTCTTTCATCTACACTTGATAGTTTCCCAAGGCTGATAAGGGAATTTTACTCTACTTTCAAGTTGACTGAAGAAGGGTTTACTGCTGCAGTTAAAGGAAAAAGGATTGCTATGTCCTTTGATGAATTCTCTACTTGTCAGGATTTCCATTTTACGGCAAGTCTACGATGGGGCAGTTTCGGAAGCTGATACGGCTGACGAAGGTTGGGAAGAATCTATTGACAGGCATGCAGCAGTAAAGGACCTGATGATCGATGGGTTCGTTGAATCTATTTCATTGCCCATTGGTCAAATGAAGGTACAACATAGGATGTTGATGTACACACTTACTCGTATGCTTGTACGCAAGATCAGGAACCATGCAGTAGTCTAGAAGTTGGACATACTACTGTTATGGGGCTTATCTAAAGAGCTAAGGATGAGTTTGGACTTGGATTGTGCTAAGGCACATGCTGGAAGCTTCTCAGAGCAAGCTTATGTTGCCTTATCCACAGGCTGATCACAAAAGATTCTTAAACATTTCAAGGTTTCATTTGTAATGAAGAATCTGCAAAAACCACTCTGATATTTGGAGAATCAATTGTGAATCAAATGCAATTGAAAAGGTTACACGGAATTTGGATAAGATCTCAGCCTGCTGTTGAACCAGCACAGCCTCAGCCACAACCTCAGCCTCAACCTGCAACTGCACCAACCACGTCCTGATTTTGTTGCCAAATATAATGGAATTCATTGAAGCTCAAATGGCACACAATGCCAAGATGCTAGAATCACAGTCCAGATTGGAAGAAAATTTTAAGGATCTGCAGGCATCCTTGAATTCGGTTGTTCAGGATGTGGAATGCGATTCAAGCACACTTAGGCATTCAAGCTGTCGTTTGAAGACATCGCAGACATCGGTCGTCAAGCAGCAGAAGAACCTAACCCGGATCCCCTAGATCACCCTGAGACGCATGTTGAGGAGACACCTACTTGAGGGTAATACAGCGGTCTCAACCTCTCCCGTAGATAATAGTGAGGACCAGCCTAGACTAGAGATTAGGAGTTTTAGGATCTGTGTTGTTTTGCTATGACTTGTTGTACTCATTTGATCTATACTGGAATTTAAACGTTTATTCCATTTTCATCTGAATTCATTTATCTTAATCAGTTGATATGCTCATTAACTGCTATGATTGTCTTTTGATGTGATACACATGAATTTCATTGCTCTGATATACAATGTTATATGATTTCAACCCCCAATGGCTTATGTTCTTTAACATAGGGGGAGGAATTGTTTTCTGCCTTTTGCCTTAACTGGCAAAGGGGGAGAAAAATTATAACTTGATAATGCTTGGTTGTTGCATTGTTTTAATACAGCTGATGATTTTGCTCTGATACCTGATAATGAATTATTAATAATGTATAAAATAATGTATAATACTCTGATTTTGATAAATAGATTTGTAACTGTTAAGCTCTGATCTGATACACTGTTTTTATGATCCAATAATGGGTGACATATATGATGCTAACTGAAATGTTGTTAATGTTATGTCTTGAAATGGCTCAAGGTTAAAATTGTATGATTGTCAATTATGCAAAAAGGGGGAGATTGTTAGGACTTTAGTCCTCTTAATCCTAGTTTTGACATAATTTAACAAACATACAATGTTCATACAGTCATATGGATAAAATCTAACATTTTAAATTAGCCAAGATTTCAGGAACACAATCCAATCCTACACACTTGAAAACAAATTTCTTGGAACACAAGAATCAACAAAGTTGATTTTGACTGAGTAAATCGATTGGGAAATCGATTTTCATACAAGGGTGTAAGGAAACATAACTGTTTTGTGATTGTATAATCGATTGGGCAATCACTGACACAATTAGAAATGAAACTACAGGCAAGTCAGTGGCACCCCTGTTTTTTTACAGGCTAATCGATTAACAAATCGATTGTACAGCTTCACAAAGTAAACTGATTGAAACAATTGATTGGGGAAATCGATTGTACAAGTCAAATCAGTGACACTCAGTTTGAGGTAATCGATTGGCAAATCGATTGTTAGGTACTATTTGCAAAATAACTTCACCTGTACAAACACAATCGATTGGACAATCTATTGTGAAAATTTTCAATCATGTTAAGTTTGGTTGCATCGATTGGGAAATCGATTGAACTAAACATCTGTAAGAAACTTTTTGAAATTCACAGTGAACTTTGAGCTGTGACCAAATCGATTCTTGAGTATTTGGAAATTGATTATGTTGACTTAGTAATCGATTAGGTAATCGATTGATGTGACTTTATCATTTGGGAACAAAACATATAACATCGATTACATAATCGGTTCATATAAGTCTGCAAACATAATTTATTGACAAGTGTTTTTAAAAGAATCGATTGATAAATCGATTAGTTTAAATGTAGTTTTCAAGATTAAACGAAAACAAGACTCGCGATAGATATCGATTGGCAAATGATTAGCATGTTTTTAAGTCACTTTAATAAATCGATTGGTAAATCGATTCAGTAGTTATTTTTCAGAAACTATATAAACTGTCTTTCAATCTTTTCAAAAAAACTTTTAAAACTTTTGGTAAAAAACATCTCATACATTTTTGTTGAACGAATCTGATACTGCTTTTTCAGATCAAGACCAAAAGATTATCCATAATCATTGAGAGAGGGCTGAAAAAGTATTCTTGAGAGAAAAGACAATGTTCTCATAAACAATCCTTAAATATCCAGATTCGTGAGAAGTCACATTGATCAAAGATTGAAGACTTCTTTTTGTTCTTCTTTATCAGTTTGTAATTAATACTTTGAAAAGAAACGACAAGCGGAAAGCCAGCTTGAAAACTGGAGGCTACTTCTTGGGTGAGAGGGCTCAACAAGAAGGAGTCGTACTTTGATTCTGTGTTAGAACTGCTGAGTGTCTACAAGGATTAGCGGGTGATCAGATAGGAAAAGAGATCATTAGAGATAGATAGTTTCGGGGGATGCAAACTGGACAATCTGTAATCGATTCTTTCTATTGGAGAAGAAAATCTGAAAATCCGATTAGATTGTCAGGACTGGATGTAGGGTGTCTTCGTTGACAACTGAACCAGGATAAATTCTTCGGTGCAATCTTTCTAACCCTTAACTCCTTTAATTTTCTATCTTGCAATTTGTATGTGTGATTAATATTAGATGCATGTTAAACATATTTGTGTTAGGTAATATTGTTTAACTGGAAATTTGACTCGCCTGCTCTTGGTTAATCTCTTATCCATCTACTTGTATTGTTTAATCTTGTTGCCGCAATTTAATTCCGCTGTGTGTATGAAATTGATTTAATTTCTTAAAGAACTGATACATTCCGATTATTTCGAGTCATAATAATCAACAGAAACAAGGTGCGCTGGAGAAGTGGCAAGACAAATTAGTTGTAAAGGCAAAACAATTGATCTTTAAGGCTTAAAAAGGGTGGTTTTATTGTTGAAGAAATCTTTGAGCACTAGGATGGACATCCTTTCTTAAAATTGATGAACTCAGTACCCAAACTTGTCAAAGCCTTATGCGCTATTAAACCGCCAATGTCTACAAAGGTGACACAATATCTAAGCAGTCATTCTCAAGGCGTTCATATCGAACTCACATCCTAATAACTTTGTGTCAAATTTTGGACAATCGAAATAAAGGTCGTTACATCTTCACTGAGTCTTGTGGGTACTCTTTGTGTAGATGTCTGTGCGAACCATGTTTTGAACAACATTCTCATCACACCTCCTAAACCTCAGTTTGCAATCCAACCTCCTAACTATGTGCAGATAGACTTTCGACTAACCAGCAATTTCCTCTCAGATAGACTTTTCGGCAATTACCTAAGAAAATAGCATAACAAGCAATGATTACAAAAAAACTATACTATAGTTACTTAGTTCTCAATCAAACAAAAACATAATAGATAACATATTAAATCCACTTGAAAGTGAAGAGTGAGTGCAAACAACAAAGTTACTTAGTTTCAATCAAACAAAAAATATAACAGATTAAATACAATTGAAAGTGAAGAGCAAGGGCATAAGCCCAATAAGGTTACTTAATTTGGAATCAAGAAGTGCACGATAGTACAATCACAAAGGCAACAATGGAACCTTCATATATTATGTATGAAAATGCATCACCTTTTTCATAACAATGTATGATCAAATTCATACATAAATTAATATCCATGCATTATTAGCTTTATTTACCCGCAATGCATCTTCTTTAGCTTATTTCATTGCAGAAAACTGTTTGAGACGAGAAAGAACAGCAGGGTCCCATGATCTGTAGGGGCAACTCCATTTTCACATATCCAAGGATGACCTAAACAAACAAACAAGTTATGTCTTTGAGCCTACAAAGTAGATTACAATATGTATAATAACGCACACAATCATCTGAAACACAATATTCTGAATATTTGCAAAATTTAATAAAAAAATTATAGAATATTACATACGGAAGACTGTTAGCCTTTCGGCATTCAAGTGACACATATTACTAATCATAGAAAAAATCTAAAGGAAGTAACATTTGTAAGTTGATGCCAATAACTTTGGCTCTTAGCGATTTCAACGGGTGTTGGATTCTTTCTGTTTGATTTAGATTAATGACTACCCATAATTTTGTATTCTCTTACGACTAACTTTTTGAACGTTAACTCTTATAAGAAATATAGAAAACCAGGGCAAGCAAGCAATCGAAAACTTTATTCCACTTAGTGGGGCAGCAAATCAGCACAAGATTGTTTATTCTAATTAATAAAAAATAATTCATTTAAAAGAAAAGCGACAACTAAATAGAGATTGAGAATGAAAAAACCTGAACACTGGTACATATATTTTGAAGGAAACCCCGGTTGAAATCCAATGAACAAACACCATATACTAAGAAATCAGTTGAGTCTTAGGTAAAGATATGAAAAGTTTCAATTTATGACAGGAAATAGAAGTCGTTTAAAACTGAAATGCCATACCACACATTGAAACATAAACACATAGAATTGTATGACTTCAGAAATTTTATATAAGGGTGTCCAGAATTTGAACATGACATTCCTTTGAGGAAAACAATTGAAAAGGGGTATCTTCATATATAAAATAGTCGGGTAGCAGATTTTGTTGTCAATTTGATTAGTTGAAAAATTTAAAAAATTAAAGAAACGAAGCCGTGTAGACAAATATAATAAATGAAATGCCTTACAGTAAAATTTGATCGTAAATCCACATAAGGTCAGACCCTACTTTGAAATGAATTACTTTGTTAAACATCCATATTTCTAAATTTAGACAAAGATATAGGTGTTAAATCAACAAAGAAACCATTAATAGTAAAGAAAAATACAGGTCAGAACCTACTTATACAAGTTGATTGTGAACTGCATCATGGCAAAATAATGTTGTACTTGAGAACAGATCCCTCAATCTCAGTTTCTTCGCAGCTCATCCTCAAGATTCATTGCTAATATTCTTGTGTTTCTCTTATAAAACTTACAACCCAGAAAGTGTCAAAAGGATCATCTGTTGAGGATCTTAGAGCCATATTTCCTCTGATTCCTTGAAGTTCTACTGATGCCTACATCAAATGAATGCATCAGAAAATTAGATATTTTGCTAAGACGTGTATTGTTTAATTATAATAAATAAATAAAAACAAATTGATTTTCTTTTCCTTTTGGAATATGTTTTAGGTACAGATGTCCCTACACAGAGACAAGAAAGGAGAGCTTACCTGTTCGTTGATACCTATTTCCATTAACGAATAACAGCGAAGAGAACCATCCTTGTAAGCTCCAGAGCAAGGTTACACTTGACCTTGGCCTTGCCTTCTCAAGGTCTACTAACAGAGTCGACAATTGGCCCTAAGTTGACAGAACCTAATCCAAGACTTCACATAAGAACCTTTTGCATCAGGCTGTAGATTTAGTTTTATGAGTTGTATTTCACCCATCAGATTTGTTATAGTTGTGTTGTAGGAAGTATAGGCAATGGATATGACATAAACCACTTTAAAGTCTTCAACGCAAGTATGACAGAGAATCAGAGAAGGACAACATAAATTGCAAAAGCTTTGTAATGAAATTAGATATTATCTTGAGGTGTCAGTTCACAGGGTAAGATTTAGCCTGGTAACCTCAAATACTGAAGTTCAAATACCCTCAGAAACAGTTGTAAAATGGCCATTAGTGCCACTTTGGTAAATATAAATTTTCCCCCGTCCCATTTTGTTTAAAGTTGGAATATTAAAATATTTGACATATATATATGCTGTTAAATTATGTTTGGTGTACTATTATTTTTTTTAAGAAAATTTCAAAAGTCTTTTCGAAATTTAAACGTATCTAACTCAAGTTTGACAGCCGTATTGCTGTTTACTGTAAAATAAAAGCATGCTCTCAAACTACACTTAAATCGGTAATTCCGAGAATCTAAAGTCAGTTTTGCGTTCTGATTTTCGGCAAAAACTGTAAGATACAGGGTCCATACTACGTTCAAAACTGGTACTTGGGGAGTCAGAATTTCGGAATAAAATCAACTATCACAAGTATGTCAATAACTCAAATCTCTCAAATTATTTATAAAATAATTTCAAGATTATCACCCCACTTGTGAATCTCCATAGCTTGAACCAATATAGACAAATGCATTATCATCGAGTATGGAAATGTAGATGCAATCGAAGTCTCCCCAAGGGTCTCTATTTTGAGACCAACGTAACCCTGCAAAATAAACAATGTAGCATGATAAATCATAAGATTCACCTGTTAAAATAAAATACTGACTAATTATTTATTCTATCGACTATCGACGACATACAGAGAATTAAAATAAGGTAAGACAAAATAAACCAATACAGATACAATGAGTGATTACATACTTTTCTATCCTCATGGGTTATTACAAGTAGACTAAGTAACCCTGTATGGTCGCCAAGTAAATATCTAGAACCGTCAGGATCAACCCTTCCATAGGCTTTTTGTGATTGACTGAAAAGTACATCATAAGGTATAATTCAGCCAAACTCAAAAACTTGTGACAAATAGGTACAGTTTGTGAAATTTTGAAAATTCACAGCACGCAGTTTAAATGGAATGAGCAGATAGTATTATTTAACATACAGGTCTGATTGGAATAGCTTTAAAAGCACTAGCACTGCAGTAAACTATGGTTCTTCTCCAATAATAAGCACACCACAAAGAGGGAACTGGTATCAATCTATTTTAGTGTCACTATCAACCTATTTTCATTTCCACAAAGCCTAAAGTCCAAAACAATGTTTCTTTCTTTTCACAATTACACTCTTCCCTTTTCTCTATTTGATCAACCACTCAGATTGAGTCATACAAATTCAGTTGCTTCCCTTTTTCGGTAATAAAATCTGCCATATTCCTAAATATCAGAATCAAGCATTTTTCATAGAGAGGCAGCCAGAATCAAGCATTTCATATATCTTTACTTATATATATATATTGTCCATTCATTCTATTCTATTTCCAAGCATATATTCAGCAACTTGAATCAAGAGGATTAGGCTTAATCAGATGGAACCAAGAACTAACACATGCTAGAAATCAACAGTTAAACATGAACACAGTACTAACTATCCTAATTAACATGAACAGCAACCAAGTTCTCTCAACTCACCATCAGTTCTCAGATTCAACAAACTCACATAACAACTACTTAAATAAACAATGAAACTGAACACAATTACCTAATATCAAGATGTAAATAAACAATAAAAATGCAACAGTTAAACATGAACACCAGTACTAACTATCCAAATTGAACATGAACAGCAACCAAGTAACAGAGATTGGTTCGAGAAAGAAGCAGCCATTTACTCTAATGGAGGGTTTCAAACAAATTGGGCTTTTTCAGTAAGACTCGATTTCAGTAAAAATGATTTCAGAAAATGAAAGATATTAAAGAGATAACCTTACCTTAAGAGATAGCGATCATCACGGCGGAGTGAAGCAGGGATGCGGAGGGTCGGACAAGAAGAACGAAGCGAAGCAGCTCGAACGAGAAGGCTTGGGATGCGGAAGAACGAACGGGCTTTGGGATGCGGAGGAGCTTAGGGCTTAGGCTCATACGATTCGGACAAGAAAAGGAGGGAAGAGGCTAGGCTCAGGGAATACGATTCGGAGGAAGGGTTAGGAAGATACGATTCGAGGAGGCTCAGGAAAAGGGCTTAGGCAAGATACGATTCGGAGAAAGGGTCAGAAGGGTTAGGGAATATACGATTCGGAGGAGCATTTAGAAGGCAGCCTGATAAAATAATTTAGTATTAGTTGGGGACCTTTTTTAAAAAATTAAACAGAATTTTCTCTAAAAAATAGACATTACCACGATAACTGTAGTAAAAATAATACGAAAATTTTGGCAAAATTTAAGTTAGGATTGATTTTTTCATTACCCACAGATTTTTTAATTTTACTTATGAATGACCATGGTTATTAATTAAAAAAAAAATTTATTTTATACACAATACCCACAGTTTTCGTGCGGGTAACAATTAAATTACCCAGATTATGATCCGTGGCTAATTTTTCCGTAGGTATTGAAATGTTTTCTTGTAGTGTATATTGTCTTAGAATTTGAGTTGATTCTAAATAATCTCAACAAAATCAGTTTAAAGTGAAAGCACCTACTACTTATCTCATTCAAGACAGACTTTTAACCATTTTTAAAATACTTATAAATTATAAAATAAAAAATAAATAAAAATAAGAGAGAAAAAAAATAAATTCACACCCATGTACATACAAAATTGTATTTGATTTTCAAATAACATAAGAGAAATAAAACAAGTGGATCGCGCTTATTAAACACTAAAAAATAAAATTTAATCTTAAAAAATTACATTCAACTTTTTTAAAATTTTAATTTTTTTTACATAT
>PGTU02002177.1:0-10322 GCA_002896215.2 Cicer echinospermum
GGAAATTTCAAAAATCTGGTATACATTTTCAATACCAGAAATTTGAAATTTCCGGATGGATTCCCGGAAATTTCAAAAATAAAATTTCCGGTATGTTCACCGGAAATTTCATTCCTCTTTGAAATTTCCGGTACAGTGTATATTTTTTAATTTTTTTGTTTTATATAATTTTTTTATTGAATTTTGTTAGTGAGGACCAGAGGAGCAAAAACTAACGTTCATCATTCTTGAGTTCGACCTCCTACACAATCAAATAGGAGAGCTGCTGTTGAAAAAAGAAGAAAGAGAAATTAAGAAGAAAGACAGGCGCCCCAGGATGAGCAGCCCCAGCAAAATCCTGTGTTTGATGAAGAACAGGATGACCAGCCCCAACAAGATCATGTGTTTGATGATGAACATGATCAGCAGCAGCAACAGCAGTTTGATGATGAACATGGTCAACAACACCAGCATGAAGAACCCATGTTTCCTAGAGGTCCTTATGATCTTTCTGTCCTTAAAGATTATGAGCACCATATTGCAATTAATGTGTGGAAAGATAGGTTAGTAAATAATTTATTTTATTACATATTATAATATATTTGTAGTATAGATTATTTTATTACATATTATAATATATTTGTAGTATAAGATTATAATATATTTGTAATTGTGTGTTATTTTTAATTAAACATGATAGACGTGCCTTGAAAGTTGTTTCAAATGGCAAAAAGCAAGACAAATTCATTGATATCATATATCGATTACCTGCTCAAATAGATCATTGAATTACTATATCTGGATTACGTCATCTGAGAAGATGTAGTTTGCATATGATTGATGGTAATATGATATCTGCTTTTGCTGAGAGATGGCACGCAGAGACTAGTTCATTTCACCTGCCATTCGGTGAAATGACTATTACTCTTGACGACGTTAGGGGTCTTTTGAGCATCCCATGTTCTGGAGAGTTTTTTACACCTCCCGCAAATGTCAATGAAAATTTGGCAATTGCTGCTGCTGTTGAGTTGTTGGGAGTTGCATATGATGAAGCTGTCACTGAAACCAGGACCAATAAAGGTGCCTCATATAGTTTTGAGTGGTTGAAAGAGGTATTTTTCAAGAAACTTCATGAAGGAAGATATGATTGTGCAGGGAGGGCATACCTACTTCATTTGGTAGGGTGTACCATTCTAGCTGATAAAAGTTTTACCCTTGTATCTGCAAAATATCTATTTTTGTTTCAAGACCTTGATACTTGTGGTAAATGGGCATGGGGACCAGCTGCACTTGTTGTGTTATATGACTATCTTAGAGATAGTACATTGCCTGCAACCAAACAGATTGGAGGATATTTATCTTTATTTCAGGTACTATTATATTTATTATACTTATTATTGTTATTTTTAATTATTTCATCACCTTAATAATTTTACTATATTTCAATTATTTACAGACTTGGATTTATGAACATTTTCTTGATATTTGTAAACGGGATATGGATGAGCTTATCTCCTCCATGCCACGGATGTTTCGTTGGACTGCAAAACAAACATCTGGGAACGTTGCATATTACAGGGCAAAGTTGGATGCTTTGAGGGATACTGATATTATTTGGACGTCGAATTACGACGAGAACTCTATGACACGATTTCAGTTTGTGTCATTGTTTACAAGATACGTTCGTTGGTGTTCCATGATGGTTCTATATTTACCAGATAGGTGCATACGACAGTTTGGATATACTCAACACATTCCTCCTACACCACCGATGCTTGTTGCATGTGATGTTGACGTTGAATGGAGTATGTACCGGAACTCTGTACGATCACTTCGAGCTAAATTGAACTCAGCTGCATATCCACATGAGTGTGTTGAGGGATACATCTAGTGGTATTATAGGATATCTCATCCTCAGATGATCCCTTATGTTGCTGCATATGCTGGTCCTAGTTATGATGTTGATGCTGATGCTGGTACTGGTCCTGGTCCTGATGCTGGTCATAGTCATGATGTTGGTCCCGATACTAGGTGTACAAGGTGTCACGCAATTGGTGGTCTTATACAGCAGAGTTTAGACTTACATATGGGTGGTCCTGAAGATCAGATGCATGTCTTATTAGAGAGAGCTTTACACATTTCTAAAGGAGGAGATTATCAGTAGTATTATAGTTGTATTATTCAGACTTATTTTACTATTCGCGACATATTTATTATTCAGACTTATTTAATTAGTGACTTATTTTGTTGTATTATTCGTAACTTATTTTATTATTTGCGACTTATTTAGTTGTATTTAATATTTATTTAAGGTGTCAATCATCTAAATTTTAAACATACCATTTAAAGCATCATAGAACACTTAATTGAAAACAAAATTGGCAATCATCTAAATTGAAAACAACATTTAAATCATCTAAATTGAAAACAACATTTAAAGTGTCAATCCTATCATTTAAAGCAACATACAAATCAAAAGTGTCAATCATCTGCCAAAGACATATAATATGAATTATTTTCTAAATCTAAAGAACCCCAATGTTTAGACGTCCTGCATAAGCGATAACCCATGATGTAGACTCATCACTATGATGCTTCTTCCAATGCCATGCAAGTGGAGGTAGCGGACATGCAGATTTCAATTTAACTTTAACCCAATGATTTTCGTTAACAAAACCAATGCTGATAACACGATCACGTGACAAATCTCCATTATGTGCACCCCTCAATGGGAAAAAAGTCAAACAAAAAGTTTTTGCTAATGTAACAAGAACGAAATTATATTTTGTTGCTATCACGTAACCCATATCAGGAATGGTCATCCACTTCTCGTTAGCTTGGTTTTCCAACTCAGTTACAAGTAAAGACTCTGTCACTTCTTGCAAACGTTCCTTGAATAATGCAGCATATAAATCAGGTTTGGACTTAATCTCTGTATACAACTGCCGACGTATAATGCTCCAGCATTCTTCACCATAACCAAGTAAAGCAGCAATAGCACGATATCCACAGTTTCCATCTGCTTTAACATTAACTATGTCTTCAATATATGGATGAATTAAAGAAGGAAACTCGTGGAAATATTTTTTAACCTGATGGGAGACTTGTTTGGATGCTTGATGAGAGACTTGTTTGGATGCTTGATGGGAGACTTGTTTGGATGCTTGCTGGGAGACTTGAGTATCAACATGCTCAAAGTATGATGGGTCGCGATATACGTCATATCCCTTCGGCTTATTGCTTTTTTTCTTCTTAACACCACCTTTTATTTTGATTTTATCCACTGGCGCACACATTGATGTTGTCTCCGGATATGCTATTTCACGCAACTTGCTCTTTAATGCCCTTCTTCCAGCAACATTAAGTGTTTTCCATGTTTTCCAAATTGTATTCATCTCCGATGTAATGTCCAACTCTGAATCATTTGTCAACTGTTCTTCCTCTTGATCACTATTCATGGTTGATTTCCTCCAATGTATATGAACAACATCTAATGGGATTGGAACACCTTTCAGCTTGTATCGTGCCCTCACATGACATAATATGAGTGTTTCTAAGTATACAACAACACACATCTTTATCGTTACCGATATATCTGACTCTCTTGTATTCATGAACAATATCACCTAAGGCTTTCTTGGATACAACCCAAGTCAATTTCTCAAAGAATGGATTGTTGTATATATGCTCTTTGTGACCCTTACTTATCTCAAAAGAACCTTTTATCTTAATAATTTGAAACTTCAACATGTCATTCATATCATTCTATGCCTTACAAAAATCTCATTTACTGTGTTCCAAAAATCTCTTCAATGACCAATGAGCAGACTCAACCCTAATATTTAAAGAAAAAAATACAAAATGTGAAGTTTTAATCATATATCATGCATAAAATAAAATACAAAATGTGAGTATTTAATAACATTCCTATAGTCGTATATTTTCCTAGATGCCAATAACGATTGGTCCATGCTTCAAAATCTTTCCTTAGCGGATTCAACCATGTGTCTTTCTGACGTAGTCAAAGAAAATAATATTATCGACCATGTTTGCTCCAACATTGCAAAAGTTCTCGTACTCCTTCTCTCAGAACAATAAACAATTTTCCTCCACAACTCAAGAAAGGTTCTTGCTCGTCTTTCTTTTATATATATGGTTTGCATTTGACTCCAACATTTTTGTTAATATGAAGCTGACAAAGTAAAATTTGTTGAGATGGAAATACCAATTCAATTGCATTCATTAAAGCAAGTTCTCTGTCAGTCACAATCACATGAAGAAATGACGTGTTTGAAACAAACAACTCTTTTTAACTCTCCAATGCCCACCAAAAGTTGTCTTGACTTCAAAATCCATATAGCAAATGCAAACATTAAATGTCAACCAGTTGAAGTTACACCAACAATTTAACAACTGTAACCTATACTTGTTGGTTTGTTAGGTGCTATCCATGATCAATACCAAGAGGGAACATGTTCAATAAAGTTATGGAATCTGGTGCGTCCAAACATATCCCTCACAACGTTGGAGTCCTCATGAGTCCTACTTTCCAACAAGTATATTTCCAGCTTCAAGTAACTTCAACAAAATGTTGCATATCAGTTCTAGGTCCTTATTAAATTCTTCCTGTATGTACTTCGTCGCTTGTAAATTTGATAGATAAATTGTCACATTTTCCGTATCTTGATCTCTCAAAGATGACAAGATGTGTCTCGGGGACAACGTGATATTTGTCAACTCATCAACTTTCTTAATCTTCTTCCTGTTAGCGTCCATAAATGCATATTCTCAAAAGTATCTACTAACTCATGGTTGTGAAGTCCACAGATTCAAAACTATAATCCATCATCATCATTTTCAATGGTCTCGATCTAAGTTAAAACAGACATCCACACCTTTTAGTTGAAATACCCGTGTTATTTTATTTGACTTATATTGTCATCACCTCTATCACAACCAAGAATTAATTTTGACTTTCTTCCTCTCTTTCCAGTCTCTACGTTCTGATCGAATAATGATAACTGGTTACTCGATTCTGGTTGGCCGATCTCTGTTTAGCATGATATGGGTTTCTCGTGACTAACAATTTGATTAAGTTGTAATGCTACCAGTTAAATCTATAAATATTGGTTGTTTGTTTTTCATCCCTACTAACTCATGTTGTGAAGTCCACAGATAAACAATAATCCATCATTCAGCATTTTTCAATGTCTCGATCTCAGTTAAAACGGAGTAACCACACCTTTTAGTTGAAATACCCGTGTTTAGTTTTTTATTTGGACTTATATTGTCCACCTCTATCACAACCTAAGAATTAATTTTGACTTTCTTCCTCTCTTTCCAGTCTCTACGTCTGATCGAATAATGATAACTGTTACTCGATTTTGTTTGGCGATCTCTTCTTGCCCATGATATGACAGACTTCTCGTGACTCAAAAATTTGATTAGTTAGTAATGCTCCAGTTAATTCTATAAATATTGGTTTGTTTGTTTTCATCCCTAATTTCAAAAAAAAAAAACAAAAACAATTTAAAAAAGATATTTAAAAAAGTAAAAAAAAATATAATTATTAACTCCAGATTTTTGAATTTTCCGGATTAACTACCGGAAATTTCAAAAAATGAAATTTCCGTTGAAGAAAACATAACTACCGGATTTTTCAAAAAATTGAAATTTCCGGTAGCTTCTAGAAATTTCAAAAATCCGGTATTGAAAATGTAACTACAGGAAATTTCGTTGAGGGGTGAGATTTTGGAGTAATTTTTTTTTACCACTCACGTGAATGAATTTATTAAGGATAAAATTAGGTTTTTAACAAATTGGGGGATACATTCCACACTGGGAGGCGTTGGTATTGTTAGTAAAAAAAAAAGGACGGTAGCACGAGACTCTGCATAGACTACCATCAATTGAATAAAGTGGACATTAAAACAAAATACCTATTACCTAGGATTGATGATTTCTTGGACCGACTAAGAGTAACAACAATATTTTCTAAAATTGATCTTAATTTTGGATATCATCAAACTCGGATAAAGTTTGAAGATATACTAAAAACAACTTTTAAAAACGCGTTAAGAATATATTAATTTTTAGTTATGCCTTTCGAGAAACACATGCCTCCAGCATGTTCTATACTACATACATAGGATCTTTAGAGCTTATTTTAGATGAATTTATTGTGGTTTTTATAGATGATATTTTGATCTATTCAAGACTCGATAAGTTCATAATTAATTTTATTATGCATTTCGGTGAACAATGCATCCAGCCATATTCTATGGACTACATGAATAAGGATCTTCAGAGCTTCATCTAGAATTAAATTTTGTTGTAGGTATTTTTAGAATCAATTTTTGATTATTCCAAAGACTCTCAGAACATCTCCAACCGTGTTGCAAATTCATATGGCCAAGAAATTGTTATTAAAATGAGCAAGTGTTGCTTTTGGATGGGAGAGACCTAAGAATGTAAATGTAGTCATGATTTTGTTTAGGCTTAGCAGGTTATTACTATATATTTATTAGGAAATTCTTTCAGATAGTTTTACTCTTAACGAGATTAATTCGTAACGACCATCCTTTTGTATGAGACTTAGAATGTGAGAAGAGTTTTTGAACTGTTAAGACTAAATTGAACACAGCTCGTGTGCTACCCATTCAAGATCCAAACATAGGATTTGATAGTTTTTGTGATGCTTCTTTGAAAGGCCTAGGTTGTATGCTGATGCAAAGTATGCCAGTCATAGCCTATGCTTCTTGCCAATTGAAAACACATACAGATAATTATTCCACTTATTGAATTTGCAGCCATAATGTTTGCATTTAAGATTTGGAGGAATCATCTATATGATGCTCATTTTTATGTTTTCAGTGATCATAAGAGTTTACAATATCTCTTTGATCAATGGGAACTCAACAAGAGGCATTATAGATGGATGGAAATCCTTAAATACTTTGACTTTTACTTGAGATAACATCTAGGCAAGTGATAACTCTTCATCATATGCATAGTTTTCATTGTTTTTAGTCTTATTTGTCTTTAATTATAAGTTAATTTAAGAAATTATTTGATAAAATTTGTTGATTTTAGTTCTTGGATTTAATAAAATGTTTATGTTATTATTTCCCTGATAAAGTGGAGATTTTTCATAGTTTTTCGTTATTTAGTTGTTTTAGTGTAGCGTTGAGTATTGATGAGAAAACAACACGACCTATGTGGAGTAGTTCAGTCATATCTAGAGTTGTAGATGTCCAATTGGACTCAAATCAAGTGCAAATGAAAGCTAAGATCCATGGCTACGACTTTCATGAAGATGCCATAACCAAATTCAGATACAAAAGATGTCACAGATGCAGTAAACGTAAGACAACAAATGTTGTACGCTGGAGCGCAAATGCTTGTGCATGGGGCACATTTCTATAGTATTTTGATATCTTGCTTTTGCCCAGGAGCGTTGGAGCGCCCCTGACATACGTTTGGGTGCATGGCGCATTGCAGAAGGCATAAAATTATGTTTGTCTCACTTTATAAATATCTTTTTGGCTTAATTGCACTTTTAGTCCACCTATTATAGGTGAAAATTGAAAGTAGTCCCCCCATTTTGTTTGTCCCCAGTTTTAGTCCCCAAACAGAATTTGAGTCCAAATCATGATGAGTTGTCATTTTTTAATGACGTGTCAATAAAAGGGTGACGTGGCAGACGCTTATGTGGAATAAACTTATTATTATGTTATTTCTGATTAAAAAATATAATTTATATTTTTAAAAATCATTATTATAATTGTTAAAAATCATTATTACAAATAAAATTTAATTGTTAAAATTAAGTTAAAAAAAATGAACCTTATACTTGAACCAGAAGCATATCATTCAACAAAAGCTTGAACCCTAAATTAAAAAACAGCCCCAATTCAACAAAAGCTCTTTCTCGTTTGAACCAAAAAACGTAACCTCAGAGCTCATCAATGGCGGCGAAGAAGCAGCAAGTTGAAGACACTAAAAAGAGAAAGCGAATTAACACTGAATCTCACCAATCTCCTTCCAAACCAAAGGCTTCCAAGTTCGTTGCCTCTAAGAAACCTAAGCCACACTTCGACAATAAAGAGAAGAAGAATGTCCCCCTTACCGGCCGAGAACGTCGACTCAATGCAAAGGTTGTTACTCGTCTTTCTGATTTTCACCATTTTGCAATTACAATTTATTGTTTCGATATATTAATTAACTCGGATTATGAATTTATGATTTTATTTTTTCAAGAATTTGCAGAAGCTAGAAAGAAGAAGAGAAAGCGCCATTTCACTCTTGAACAAGTTTGTTTTCCTCGTTTTTTAAATCCCCATGAATTGGGACTGTTTTTTAATTTAGGGTTCAAGCTTTTGTTGAATGATATGCTTCTGGTTCAAGCTTAGGTTCATTTTTTTTAATTAATTTTAACAATTAAATTTTATTTTGTAATAATGATTTTTAAACAATTATAATAATGGTTTTTAAAAATATAATTCATATTTTTTAATTAGAAATAATATAATAATAAGTTTATTCCACGTAAGCGTCTGCCACGTCAGCTTTTTTATTGACACGTCATTAAAAAAATGACAACTCATCATGATTTGGACTCAAATTCTGTTTGGAGACTAAAACTGGGGAGAAAAAAAATGGGGGGACTACTTTCAATTTTCACCTATAATAGGAGGACCAAAAGTGCAATTAAGCCAAAAAATAACTGTATATTCAAACTTCGATACTCTTTTAATATATATATATTTGTACCATAGACAACCCATAATAAAAAGTGTTTGTACCAAAAATAAAAGAGGGAAAAAGTTTCTGATGGTTAAAACGCGCGGGAGCGAGAATCTTACGGTGGTGAGCGGCGGATATTGGTGGTGTCGTCATCGCACCGGAGTTTTGGCTCCCTATCGGTTGCAGCGACGAACGAAGTTGAGTTGATTCTATAGAACAATTTTCACAGTAAAATAAATCATTATTAGTTGTATATGATTACAGATATAATAAACATTAATAACATGAGATGATCTTAGGGCTATGAGATTTAAATTTCTAAGTAATTATTTTGAGTTTGGCACATCACAACCTCACATCAGTTAGACTATACCGTTTATCTGTTTGATGTAATTCCTAGCTGGGGCAATCATAGTACATGCTGAACAGTCCAAAGCTTGACTTGTTTATGCTTTTTCTGAGTCTTCTCCCCAATCTTTCATATGTCATTTTCCTCCTCTAAATATATGTCTCTAACTTTCTTGACAGTTTTACTTTTTAGGGATCTAATTAATTGCTTTCAAAGGACAAATAGTATTATGATTGAATGTTTTCGTTAGAGACAATTTTGACAATATTAATAATTTTAACTAAGAAATTGACAACACTCTACAATTTCAGAAATTAAAGATTGATTTGTATTTATTTATTTGAATTTATTTAGTGATATAAATATTTGTGAAATTGATGTAAAAAGTTTATAGAAATAACTTATTACATATTTATAAGTTATTTTCATTTTATTTCTATAAATTTCTCAAGATAATTTATTAATATAACTTAAAGTTTATATGAAAATTGTTTGATTTTATTTTATATTTTACTATAAAAATGACTTATACATAAACAATAAACGCATATGCTATAAGGATTTAGTTAAGTTATTTATACAAATATGACCCAAATTGGTGATTTATGCCGATATAGAAGTGTGTTTGCTTTCATTGCAGACTTTATCTTGCCTCTTAAATATCTATAGTACATGAATAATAGACTAAAGTTTGAATTGTATATGCATTTTTTTAGTCTTCTTAATATTTCCTCCGTCATGTATGTCTTCATCATCGAATAACACCATTCACTCAAATACTTCACGTTAATTTGTTGTGGAGTGATTCATCATTGTATGCACTCTCATCTTAGTGTCTCAAATTAATGAAATTTTCAAGTTGTTTCATAAAATTTAAAAGTTCTCAATCACATTAGTTTTCCTAGACAATTTCAAGAATTAAATTAATCGTTTTACAAGGAATTATATCAAAAGAATAAGGCAGCTGAACCCAAAAAAAGAATAAGGCAGCCTTAAAAAAATTCTAAAAACGTGAACCCCAATAATGACTATGTTCATTTTTCACAATAATATTTAGACATTTTTACTTATTTTATTTAAAAATTAATATAAAATTACAAAAAAAATTAATGTTTATAACTAATATTTCATATGCAATAAAAAAAATGACAGACGAATTTGACGTTAGTTATAAAGCGATGTTATTTATTTATTTTTGACAAAAAAGTAACGTTATTGTCAAATAAATTTTTTTTATTTGTCCTCTCAA
>PGTU02002180.1:0-16847 GCA_002896215.2 Cicer echinospermum
ACAAAATGGAGTTGCTGAAAGGAAACACCGTCATATTATAGAGACTGCTCGTTCCCTTTTGTTGTCCGCTTCAATTCCTAGTGAGTTTTGGAGAGAAGCAGTTCTTACTGTTGTTCATGCTATTAATAGAATTCCATCCTCTATCATATCAGGTTTGTCTCCCTTTGAAAAATTGTATGCTTCTACCCCTGATTACTATTCTTTGAAAGTTTTTGGTTCTACTAGTTTTGTTCTTCGCCCTCAAGTAGAGCGCAATAAGTTGTCTTCTCGTTCAGCCATGTGTGTTTTTCTTGGTTATGGGGATGGTCAAAAGGGTTATCGTTGTTATGATCCTCATGCAAGAAAACTTTATGTATCTCGTAATGTTGTTTTTCTTGAGCATATTCCTTTTTTACTCTGTTTCCTCTGATTCGCAGATTACTAAGAGTTCTGAACTAACCCATATTGATCCGTTTGGTCCTAATGATAGCGCTTCTAGTGATTGTACTATTGAGAATTGCAGGACAAATACTACTACTCCACATGATGACATCCCTCTTGTCCCCCGGCTGTCCAACCACCTCCCGCGATTGTTGATCCTCCTCGTTACCCTTCTCGTCAACGTAAGTCTACTCAGTTACCTGATTTTGTCTATTCAACTTACTCAGCTTCGTTTGCTTCTTTCTTAACCTCTATTCACAGTTTGTCTGAGCCCCCTTCCTATAAAGAGGCTGTTCTTGATCCTCTTTGGCAACAGGCTATGGCAGAAGAACTATCTGCATTGCACAAAACCAACACTTGGGAATTAGTACCTCTTCCTCCTGGAAAACGTGCTATTGGGTCTCGTTGGGTATACAAGATCAAAACTAAGTCTGATGGGTCAGTTGAGCGCTACAAAGCACGTCTTGTTGCTAAGGGTTTCTCTCAACAATATGGTATGGATTATGAAGAAACTTTTGCCCCTGTAGCCAAGATGACCACTATTCGTACTCTTATTGCAGTTGCATCTATTCGTCAATGGCATATTCCGCAAATGGAGTTGTCAAAAATGCTTTTTAGAATGGTGAGCTTCATGAGAAGTCTTATATGGTCCCGTGCCACGAAGGAGTTTCTCATGATCCAGGGGGAAGTATGTAAGTTAAAAAAGGCGTTCTTAGTGGTCTTAAACAGAGCTCCTCGAGCTGGTTTGAGAATCTCTCTACTGTGATCACTTCTCTTGGTTTTCGCTCTAGTGAGACATGATTCTCGTTGTTGTATAAGGTCCACCACTCATGGTCGCATTATAACTTGTCTCTATAATGTTGGATGATGATGATTATTACAGGTGATTGATGTTAGTGGAATTAATGAGTTGGAATTGCAGTTAGCCAACGTTTGAGATGAAGGACTTGGGACTCTTCGCTATTTCTTGGGATTGAAGTTGCCTACTCTCCTAGAGGCTACTTCTTTCTCAATCCGAGTACATTGCCAACATTCTGATCAGGCTCGTCTTTCTGATACTAGAGCAGCAGATATCCTCTTGAGGTTGAATGTAGAAAATATGCTCGCCTCGGATGGTGTTCCTTTACCAGATTCCACTTGTATCGTACTTTTGGGTTGGCAGCTTAGTGTATCTTACGATTTACCAGACCTGGAACATTGTATGCTGTTCATTGTAGTGCCGAGGTTGTTTGTCTCCCCACACATACAGTACATTGGGCAGCAGTTCTTCGGCATTCTTCGTTATCTTCGGAGGGAAACTCAATTTCTAAAGTCTCCTCTTTCCATCGTCATCCTCATTGGGAGGTTACGAGCTTATTCTGATGCTGATTGGGCTGTGATACCACTGATCGTGAAATCCACCACTAGATTTTTGTATCTTTCTCTTGAGACTCTCTTATTTCTTGAAGAGTAAGAAACAAGACATTGTCTCTCGCTCTCTACAGGAAGCTGGATATCGTGCTATGGCATCCACTACCGTTGAAATAATTGTGGTTGCGTTGGCTTTGTGTGTCTGATATGGGTATCTCTCTTGCATGAGCAAACTCCGATGCTACTGTGATAACAAGAGTGCTTATTCAAATTGCTCACAACTGGTCTTTCATGAACGCAGCCAAACACATTGAGATTGATTGTCATTTACTCGTCACATCATCTTCAGCAGTGGAACTATTACTCTACCATTTGTCCCTTTCTTCTTTACAGATTGCTGATTTGTTTCACAAAGATGCATTCCGATTAAAACGTTTTCCGTTTTTTAGTTGACAAACTCTGCGATGCTCCATGTTAATGCATCGTGAGTTTGAGGGGAGATATTAGATAATATTATTAATATATTAGTAGTAAGGGTATTTTAGCATATTTTCTGTTTTCCTCTCATATATCTCATTGTAACCCTATTTAACTTCAGTTTTGGTTTATTATATGATATGAAACCCTAGAGTGGTTGTTTTCTCTTCTTCCTCTTTTCCTTCCTCTTTTCATTGTTAACAAACCAAATCCTAAAACCTCACCAGCAAAAATGTCAGCAAGATGACTATAATGATTTTTAGAGACCTAAAAAAATCAATTATTGGCAACGATGTTGTTGGCCTTAAATCATATGATACATGATCAATTCAGCAACGTGGAAGCATCCACGATAAAAAATTCAAAAGGTTGTGTTTTTAATTTGTTGCCGCACATTGAACTTCTGAAGATACATGCAAAAAAGGTTCAATTTTAAATCATTATGAGTGATGCAATATAAATGTAACTAATGGTATGAACTTGTGCATATATTATGTGAATTTGGGTTTATTCCACAAGAATGAAGGATCTACCAATTGTTTTCTTAAAAATAAAGTGGTAAAGTAAAAGAAAAGAAATAAACAAATATGAGGTAGATAAAGAAGATGGGAGAAGACGTCACATTCAATACATGATTGATAAGTAAATGAGAATCGCTACAATGGTTAGGAAGCCATTGATAAGTAAAGAGGAGACACATATCACTCAACATTCTTGTTAAGAGAAAACTTTCGTTCATTTCAAATTTGTCTCAATAAAGTTACAAATGCATATTTATAGTAAAGCTATATTTAAACATAAATGAGTCATAAAATGACACTATTCTAAAATAAATTAAACATAAGGAAACAAAGTATGTAAAATACCTTTCACTTACACTTACATCAATTAAATCTATAAAATTAAAGCTATTGCAATTTCAAATTAAAGAAAACTAATAATTAGTAAAACACCAATTACAATAGTTAATATAGTCCATCATAAATTTATTAAAATATGAATCATCTTCATGTTCTGCGAAGAGTCCTTAATTATCATATATACGAAAACAATTATAATAGACAAAAAAAAAGACTAATTTTTTTATACTAACCTAACAATAATTGAAAGAATAATGTTTTGTACATCTTTTAATATTATGTTTGGAAGCCATTTGTGATTTTGTTTAAAGCAAAATTTCAAAATTTAAAAAACTACAAATTTGTATATAAGAGAATGATAAGTGTGCATAGAATGCCATCTTAATTAATATTTATAGTTGTTAAATTTAAAAAATGGGATTGTTAAAATTCATTTCAGTAATTTCAATAAAGAAAGTAATTTATTTCGGTTGTAAGAATTGTTTTAGTACAAATTTTATTAAAGAAATAAAATTATTTTGATAATAATCAATTACGAATTAATATTAGTGTATATTGATTGATTTTCTTCATCAATGGTTCCTTATAAACATATCCCATGTTATTAATATTTGTTTGGACCAAAAAATCAAATAATTAATATTTTATTAATTTATTATTATATTTTTGGTAGAAGCAATTAATTTCATTAAAATATTGTCATAAGGTGTCTTTAGTGCAAGGATCAAATTAGAAATTCATGAAATAAGTGTAAATATCTATACTATAGATAACCGAACTACCAATTACCAACTAAAAAAGTAAAAATAAAGTATTCAACGATACCAGAATTACCAATCAATTACCATACTTACCATTACGATCAATCTATAAATCAATACCTTTTTTTTTTTAAGAAAATATAAATCATACTACCTTTGAATATTTTACCTAATGACAAAATAAATATCATGATAAATCAATATGTATTATGACTACCAAAAATGAAAACAAAAATAATACTACTATCAATTATAAATAATATCGTAAAATTTTTTACTCGAATGTGACAAAATAGAAATATATTGTTCTTTAAAAAATATTTGCACAGGCTTAAATATAATGGTGAATTACTTTTATTTTTCCGTTTTGATGTCTTCTTTGAAGGTTCAACCTCTCTCTATATATATAATACGTAAACATGTTTAAGCAATGCCATGTAAAATTAATCTCACTTATTTTTTATTTTGAAAAAAAAACATTTAGAGCTCACAGTGGAAAAAAAAATTGAAAATGATGTTAAATATAAAGATGATGTTATTGTTTGTGTTATTGCAACTATCCTAGTGGAAGTTGTGCATGGAACACGAGCAAACAAGTACATTGATTGTATTCCAATTCCAGAAGCATGCATTATAAACAAAAAATGTTGTCATCTATTCCAATATTTTTACTACGATTCCACCGTTTTAAAATTCTTAGCTCTTTTGCTTATTTCTATTAATAATATAGCTACTAACATATATGATAATACGTTTGGGTTTGAGAAATATTGCAGAGTCTTTCTCACATAATAAAAATTATGAATGAAATAAGATATTATGATTCCTTATTTACTATTCTGTTGCATTTTGTTTTATCTTTTATGATCTATTAAAATCAAGATGTCAATCATAATAGTACTATTTATTTGAAATTGTTTTATGAGGAAAATAATGATGTCTCAATCTAAGATAGAAAAGATCATAAAGATAAAAAATATATTATCTCCTTTTAAATTTCTTTTCTAATGACATAATTGAATTCATTTAATTTTTCAACTGTCCCAGTGGCCTTAGCGTAGACATACCTTTATAATCATACGAAAAATATATAAATAAATGTGACCAGATGCAATCTAAAATGGTGACTGCAATGTACATTGCGAAATTTCAAAAATTTACAATATTACCGTTGCAGACCGCAATTTAAAACCATGAATTTTAACTATATTTCTATCTGCCTTTCAAAAAAGTTGAGATTGATTAGTCATATAGGCTATATGTGAGCTAGAGGTTTATTATTCATGGGACATTGATGTATGTTACACTTTTGGCCGCACACGCACATCCTATTGCAGTAGATCATTTAGTCAGATAAATGTCTTTAGAGATTCACTCATCCATATTGTAGTACTAACTTGCTCAGACTCTCTATACTTAGTTTCACCTTTTCTTTATTATTTTTATCAAACAAATATGATACAAATATCAAGAATGATCATAACAAAGGAAAAAAGAACTTCTTCTACGTTTAAAAAAATATGTTTATATCATCTTTTTTGTTCTTTACGTTTCATCTTTTGCTTTGATATATATTTCAAACTTATTCTTGTTTGTTTTCTTCTTACTTCTTCTCTCTTTGTTGTATTAAATTATTTAAATTTTTTTTTAGTATAATGTCTTAAAAATGAATATTCTGCCTATACTCTTATTTATTGAAATGATTGTGTTTTTAATCTCTTATTATCTACTTCTTGAATTTTTCTTCTCAAACTCAATAAATTTTATAATATCACTTTAATTTCTTCTTAGTTTTAGATTTTATTTCCCAATTTAAATATGTTTATTGATGGCTTTGAAATATTTATGCACTCTTAATGATGTATATAATATAAGGTTAAATTAATGGTTGGTTATTCTTCCACATTTCATTTAAATCACAACATACATATAGTGCAGTAGTATGTTTTAGGGTTTTCTGAAGTATACATGTGTCATGAAAGGATATTATGGAGCAATCACTACTTTCCCTCTTTACTTTTTTTTGGACTTGAAAAGAAGGGTACTTCTTTTTTCTTCAAAATTATTATAAACAATTGTCTCTTTTTGGAATAATTTTATTCTATTACTTTTTCAAGCTATGATTTTTTCTAATGGCAATTATTTATTATTAATAATAAAAGTATAAAGGATACTCAAGTCCATATACACATAAGTGAAATGAGATTAAACTACAAAGAGATAAACAAACCAGTGCACATCGAACACACTTTTGCCAACACCTCAACCCCGTTGTGTTTGGTATTCATATTCAAGATATGTGCAAATATATTCATTGTTTTGTACCGAAACATTAAGCCTTTCAAATTGTGTATTTTGTTTTTATATAATTATGTATAAATAGGAATACAAAATAATTTGCTACTATAATCATAAAGAGTTTTGTTCACAATTTTTTATGCCATGAATATTGCACATAACATGAGTTGATGTACTTGGTGATCAATTGCACAAATAATAAAAATCTTGATGTTCAAATTCGAATTGCAAAGATTATTTTGGCAAAATTTTATTGAAAACAAACAACAATATTACAAGATTACTCTTCAAATATCAATTAAAGAAGGAACAAAAAAAGGGTAGAATTCTACCCCAAGAAAAATTGCGAAAGTTGATAGTAATTATGTTTTAAACATTGACTAGATTTATCATCCAAAAACATCTATGAACGATATTAGTTCAAAATCCTTTAAAACTGTTGAACAAGAATTAATTGCAATTGAACGGTGAAAGTAATTGTACCGTATATAGTCGTTGGTTCATGGTTGAATTTGGTTAAAATGTTTGATTGTGATTTAAAAAACATTAGTTAAGAATCATTTAAAAGTGGTTTGCTGGATTGATGTTCTTGTTTGTTTGACTAAATCCTAACCATACAAAAATAAAGAAATTTTAATAGTATTATTTCTTTTATTGGACGTTTTAAGGAGTATAGGAGGAACAAGCGTACTAATGATCAACGAAAGGACTTGACACTACTTAGACACTAAATCACCAACCAAAAACTTTAAGGTGTTGTGATCATAAAGCTGGATGTGGCTAGCCAAAAATTAAAATTTGTAAATAAGTATACAAGTTGTAAAATGGATAGCTACAATGTAAAAAAATAGTAAAAATGTGTGATTAAGTAAAAAAGTTATCATGTGATTGTTAAATATATTCCTTCTTCTTTTGTCATTTTCATTCCTAAACACAACTACTAATAGAGCTTTGTTAACATTAAAAATTATTAAAAACAAGGCTCATAACAAACTACACTATAATATCTTGCAAATAACTGATTAACTTATTTTACGTTGAGAAAAAATCGTTGTTAGCCTATTTAAGAGACAAAAGCGAATTATTGAAGAATTTAACTATTTGAACCGTCTTTAAATTCCATTTTTTTCTTAATAACTACTTTAGTTTTTTTGTAATGCTTTAATTGTCCATTTACATTATTAAGTTAAAATTTATTGAGGAATTTCTATGCCATCAGCAATTATATAAGTTTTGATATACATATTATTATTATTTATTTGGATCACCTCGTAAATTAAGATAATTTCACCACTACGAGAATATGAGTTACCTGTTTTTATAATATCAATTATTTGACTCATTTTGAATTACGAGGGTCTAACCAATCATGCATAAAGAGATTGTTGGAACTCAACGATAAAAAAGTAAAATTAAATAGTCAAAAATTAAAGACAAAAATATAAAAATTGTGTTTATAACATTCATCGATGAAATTAGAGATAAAATTTTTCTTTTTCCATTTGTAAATTAATGTTAATGCTTTATATTTCAAGTACTTCACTTAATAATGTGCAATATAAACGATTAAATTTCACTATTCAACTGTTGATTATTGACATATAATACTAATGATCATTACACACACAAAACAATATAAAGTTAATTTTCATATATACTTCCAATCTTTGCCAAAAATGAAGAATAGAAAGAAAAAGAACTTTCATCGTTTGTTTATTTATTTATTCAACTCTTTGGTTTCTCAAGAAAAGATACTCTATAGTAATCAATGTCGATCGAGAGTGTAGGTAAAATCTGACAATGAATTAGGCAACCAGATCTAATTTGAGAGCCATTGGGGTAGGCTGCCCCACATATTTGTATATGTTTGCTTTAATTATTGAATAATTTTGGTTTTGTCCTATTAAAAAATTAAATATTGTCCTCTACTAAAATTAATTAATATTTTTTATTATGAATAATTAAACGTCTAACTATATGAGAAATAAATGTTGAATATTATTAAGTAAAAACATATAATTGATAGTAAATAATAAGCTAAATAGTACATGTGGTCCTTTTAACTTAATTTCAGTTTTAGTCTTTATTTGTTTCCGATTTGGTCCTTTATTCGTAATTTTAAGTGACAATTCTAATTCTTTTATAATTGTTAAAAATGTCAAACCATGTATGACTTCTTTTTACCAAAATTAAAAAAAATCATCAAAATTTCAAATCAAACAATCCATAAATTAATTATATCTTTCATATATACATATTTCAATCAAATGTAACTAAATCTCAAATGAACACATATTTTACATTCTTTATTTGATGTTGTTAGAGATGAAAAATATGAGTTTATTTAAAATTTAAGTTATGAATTTGATGAAACTTGGCATTAATGGGATGAAAAAATTACTTTGATGGGTTTTTTGTTTGAAATTTTTATGATTTGAATTTTGCAAAATAAAATGATAACATTGTTGACATTTTAAAACATAAAAGATCAAATTGTCACTTAGAATTAAAATAAAGGACTAAATCGAAAAAGAAAAGAAAAAAAGATAAAAAGTTAATGTGTTAACTAAAATTAAGTTAAGGAACCACGGTGCTATTAACCTAATGAATATAAAAAAAAAATTAAAAAAATTAAAAAAAAAAAAAAAAAACCTTAACAATCAAATTATGAAACATATAGAACTGTAATTAATTAATGTTTTAAATCTCTAATTTTATGGGTATGAAATGATAAGTTTACCTAGTCTCTACTTTTGCTGGTGGTAATAATTATATATTATTTTATCACTTGATATATTTTACATAAATATTAAATATAATTTTGTTTCCACTAATTAAAATTTATGGATCCGTCATTGTTAAAAATTATTTCAGCCAAAATTTAAATTTAGATTTTTTTAGATCGATTTATCTTTAATTAGAATTCATTAACCATTTTATGTCAATTATGATTAACTTTAATTTGTTTTCTGTCAACATACACATGATATATAACTGACTTTGTCTTGAAGAAAGCATGCATGCGTCATTAATCATGCGAAGGATAACCCTTGTGAGGGTCAGCTCAGTGAAAAAGCTTCAAGTTGCCCCCCATGCATATCTCTCTGCAAAAGTTGTGTGTGGTCCTTCTTATGTTCAGTGGTTTAAAAAAAGATAGATACCATAACATAATTGGTCCCTCACCTATTTGCTTTTCCTTTCTCCATATTGTAGCTATCAAACAAATAGATTTTAAATGTTTAAACAAATAGATAAATATTAGATACAAAATTAAAGACTATAATTATAATTTAACCAATGTGTTTTTATTCTGTGCTTATATAATATGTTTTTTTTAAGTCTTTGTAATTTTTTTTATCATTGCAAATTTATAAGTTTTGCTTTTGGTTTTGAGTTTTTTTTTTTAAGCAAAATTTGTTCGCATTATAATTCTCTTTATTTTTTATGAATTAAAATAAAATATTCTAATCATCCAAGAGACCAATTCTAATATCAGTATATTTTATAGAATATAAACAAAATAATTTATAAAGACTAAAAGTAAAAAGTGATTCTATAAAAAAAAAATAAAGTAGAAAAGAATATATTTGTAGAGGAAACTAAAACAAATTACAAAACTAACCTAAAAATGTGATGTATTTGTATGTAATGAAACTATACACGAATTTTTTTTTTAGTCTAACTATTATTATCTGCTTATCTAAACTGGATTTCTCTGTTTGTCTTCTAACTAAATCCTCTCCATGTGATGATGCCTTTGCGTGTTTTTGGTTTTATCTCATTTTAACTTTTTTTGACCTTTTCAATTTTTTTTTTTTAACCAAAAAGAATCAAAAACCATAGCAAAAAAACATCATGTTTTCACTTTGCAAGTTCTTTTGTCTAATCAACCGTGATTGATGTTTTCTCTAAGCCTGCCACATATGGTTTACCCTTCTCCGTGCATCTGCTAAATAATTGAATTTTTGGGTAAAGAAAAAAGCTATAATTTGAATTTCCTTAAAAAAAATAGTTATGATTTAAATTCGAATTTATTCAATTAATAAATGTTGCACAACTGTAGTGTTTAATATGTATATTTTGAAAAAATAGTTTAAAGATGAACTTTTATTATTTTTAGAAAAAAGATGTTTTATAATAATAAAGAAAAGGGCAAATATAATATTTATTAAAAATAACGAGATCTACTTTTAGATAAAGATCATATTAGATAACTTCATACATTATTTTTAAATTATGGGTGTGTTAATTTGGACCTCTCAAAAAATTGTCTAAGGGTGCACTCTTATTATTAAAAAAAGAAGAAGAAGAATCTAATAATGATTAAAAAAATGAAAATAAATATATAATATTTAAAAATAAAAAGATCCATCTTTGGATCAAGACCATATTAGACAGCCTTGTAAATTATATATATCATAAGTTTTGTAAATTATTATATATAAGTCGTTGACAAAATTATTGTGTATGATCGCATATTTTTTGTGAAATAAGCTATCTTTTAGAGAATTTATCATTGCAGGTTGGGAAATCATTCCCCTTATAATCAAACATGTGCTTAATTAGCGGCTTGCATGAAATGTGCTTTGAAATTATGGTTGTAAATTGCAATTCTCGTTGCATGCAGTTATGTTTATAATGAGACTCTCTATATAACGATAAATTGCATGCTGTTATTGTGAACATTGAAATTTCCATAGTGATGTGTCCGTTGTGAAAATTTTAAAATTCACAATATTACAGCTATAATGTATATTTTTTATAAACAAATATCAATTGTTAAATTAGTTTTTCTTGCATTTTAATTTAAAATATTCATCTTGTAAATCAATAGGCGTCCTTTAACTTATCAACAGAACTATCTACACGGTACTACAGTTACAATATGTCAAAAATTATGTTCAAAATTTTTAGTCGTAGAAAAAATTATGTAAGAATTAGAAGGAATTATAAGATAATTTGATTGAAAGAGTTGGAGTGATAAGGAAATTATAATTCAACTCTGTTTTTTAACAAAATTTACAATTAATTGCTAATATTAATTATATTTTTTATAAAAAAGAGTCATGTAAGAGTTAGTTGACAAGGGTTTGGTGTAATTTTTTAATAATAAAATTGCAGTGGCATTTTGTTTGATGATGTTTGGCTTGCTTCCGTTTGAACTTGAAGTACCCCCATGTGATGCGCTCAGTTGTAAAACCTTTTGAAGTTGTCGATAAAGTGTAACAATGGTCCCCTTTTTTAGGGTTATTAACCGCATGTGTTCATTTCATACACAACTTTGTAACTAATATAAGTAACATCTTATACATAATATAACACCCAAACATATAGAATTTTAACTAACTAGTTAAACTCAAATATTTAATAAAAGTCAAATCAATCATGCATAATAAATCTTAATTCGATTAAAATAATTATTAATTAGAGTTTACAGACAAATTAAATTAATATGTGGAAGGTTAATTACGACTAGTCGTGTTAACTCGTTAGTTGTATATCTATATATGTTGTAGGTGTTTTGTGACATTAATGAGTTTTTATCACATTTTTTATGTGGTTACTTTCATAATTGAGTTGAGTATTCTTTGTACTCTTATTCTATTATAAATATATTTTTGCCGTTAAAACAATGATAAGAGTTTACTTACCTACTCAGTACCCGTTTCATCTAAGAAGTGGAGTGTTAAGACCAATATAACATAATCTCTTGTGAATAAAACCTATTTTTTCAAAATATTGTTGAATTTTCCACACATTAATTGGTGTAGTCATCAAATCCTGAAAGCAGTATATCTTGGAATATCAACCATATATAATATTAATTCTTTCATTTTATAATAAATGTTATTTTAATAAAAATAAATTGTCTTAAAATTAGGCATGGCAACCGGGCGGGTCGGAGGCGGATTTTGCCTCCTCCACCCCAACACCCGACTAATTGGGAAAAACTCACACTTGCATCCTTCTTTCATTTAGGCCTCCATCTCCGTCCACAACGGGATTCAGATTTTCCCACTCACATCCGCACTCATTAATATATATAAACAATAAATTTAAAAATTATATCTAATAAATATTAATATAATAAAAATAGAGATAAGATTAAAAAATTAATATTTAAATAATATTAAGTATATTCAATATGTTATTATATGAAAATTTAAAAACAAACAGGGCGAATTCGGGTACGTGTGCGAGGTAGATATCATCACCTCCAAACCCGTTCTCGCTCCCAAAATTTAATTTCAGAGAAAATCCGCACTCGCATTCAATCAAAGCAGATTTTCCCCGCTCAAATTAAACGGGTTTGGATGGGTATCCGCATATACGGATTATGTTGTCATCCCTACTTAAAATAAATGTCTTAAAATAAATTATTTTAATAATAGAATAAAATTCATTAATAATAAGAAATAATTTGAAAAATATATATATATATTTTTTTAATATTATATTTTTTTAATATGTGTGTGAAAATTTTAAACTACTTTATTTATTGTAATTGTGATTTGGAGGAAGTATTAATGAGTATTAACAAGGAAATTATTGTAGATTATGCCTGATAATAAAATGATAAGATGTAGACTTCCATATTCATTTGACCAATAGAGATATGTGCCACGTGGCCACTCATACACCATTGCTTTATCTTTCAGTGCGACATGGTTGTTCCATTCCAGCATCTTCCTTTTCCATGCTTGAGGACTCAACTCAACTTCTTCACCATTTTTTCCATAGCAATCAAAATCCAAACCAAAAGCTTGCAAACCTTCAATTTCTTCTCCATCTTCTATCCAAAAGCACATTGCAATCTTCATCCTTCATTACTTTTAAGGTGCATATGATATCAAATTAAGGTATATAGTTCTTCATATGAATTAGCTACATGTATAATATATCTTTTCAACTATAACTAGGGTTTGTAGTTATTTTTTGCACTTTAACATGTTTAGGTTGTGAGTATTTGTTCAAATTTTGTGTTAATAATTTTTCTAATTAAATAGTTACACAATTGTACCCTTATCCTTTTTTTACTTTGATTTTGATTTTCCTTATTTACTAAATTTGATGCAAATTTTTATATATGATGGCATAGGGTATGTGTTTCATGATATTTACTTACTAAATTAGATATATAATTACCCCTTAAAATCTTTATTAATATTTCTAATCCTCTCAAAAAATCACATATTTACAAATACATTAAAATAATTAAATAATATGCATGCAATATATTTCATTTTTTCTTTATTATATATATATGTTCTATATCCTACCTATTTCTTATTATTTTTAGTGCACAACTTTGTGATGTAGTTTCATTGTTGATGGTGGAAAAGAAATTGAACCATCAAAAAGTGGAAGGAAAAAATTCTTCACCTAGCAACCAACAATGAAAGGCATAAGATGATTAAGAATTCAAAAGAAGCATTGAAGCAAGAGGGTCATTCAAACTCAAACAATGATGAAAAAGAAAAGGCTTCATCATCTAACTCCTTAGCATCACAATGGTCAAGATTGAAGGATCCAAGGATTGTTAGAGTATCAAGAGCCTTTGGTGGAAAAGATAGACATAGCAAAGTTTGCACAATAAGAGGATTAAGAGATAGAAGAGTAAGGCTTTCAGTTCCAACAGCTATTCAACTTTATGATCTTCAAGATAGGTTAGGGCTTAATCAACCTAGTAAAGTTGTTGATTGGTTGCTTAATGTAGCTAAGCATGAAATTGATGAACTTCCACCACTTCCAAATTTTCCATCTCATGGAAATTTCAACTTTGGTTTTCCATCTATTAATATTGAAGCCAACACCAACACCTCTCAACTTAATCAACAACTATTGAATATCAATAGGAATATTCCATGGGAAGGTTCAACTTCAAGCCAAAATTCTATGTGGAAATTGAAGCCTAAAGAAGTTACACAAGAAATGGTTATTGATAATAAAGCAAATTATTGGATGAATAGAATTGAAGAAGATGATGATAATAATAACAAGCATGGAAGCAATGAAGGTAATAATTCTAGTGACCATGTTTTGTCAAGTAATAATAACAATTTGTTATTACAAAGAACCAATCATCAAGCTTCATTTCTTGGCTTGTTAAATACTATGCCATCAATGGGTAATTACCAATGGGGAGGTAATTCCAATGTTGATGTTAATTCTCAATTGGGAAACCATATTGGTTTTACAAACCAAACAAATGTTAATGTTGTTACATCTTTGCCACCAATGTTGTCTTTATCAACTGGAAATTCTCAAATGATGCCATATTTCCCTTCTCATCATCATGTTAATGCAATGGAGATGGATAATCATCATCATCAAAGACAAATCAACCATCATAACTATCAAATGTTGAGTTCAAGTTCTCAAAATCCATTGAATAATTCTCTCAACAATCCATCCTTCAATTTGGCTATGATGATTCCTAAAGAAAATCCATCCAATAAAGATCAAGATTTCACTCCTAAGTGATACATGTGACACAAATACATAAGGTTATATGAATTCTCCTCCTCTTCTCAAAATATGCATGGTATACATGAAGATTGTGAGGAAAGTTAGCTTCTTATAATTTAACTAGTTACAAGATATATTGGGATTTGAATAATCATTACATTTGGTTTTGTGAGTGCAATGTTTGAATATTTTATATAGTTTCTTGCTATTAAATTTTAGGTAAACCTTTAGTTTGAGTTTATTGCTTTCTAGGGGGAAGTGATTTAGAGCTCTTTTCACTTGATAATTAATAATTGATTGTTTCACTTAGATGATATATACACGTGCATGCATATTGTTTACTCTCTAATAATCTACAATGAGAATTGTTCAACTAATTTAGAAGACACGTGTGCAAAACTTTTAGAATATATTTTTCGCTAGACATTCAATTTTGCTGATGAAATTGTAATATCGTATCCACTAAGTCCTCGATTAATATTTCAAAATGATCTCATTATTAAAATGCTAATCAAGTTTATACTTATATCTAGATCTGTTATCACATGCTGGTTGACATTAGTTATTTAAATTCAAATACATTCTTAATATTATAAAATTAATGTTATTATAATCACTACAAATATCAATAGAGATTGAGTGTTTTCAATTTCAGTGATCAATTTTAAAATATTATTAATGTCATTATAGTTGTTACAATTTTAGTGATTATTTTAAAATATTGTTAATGCATCGACTAGGTCTTACCATTTTAGAGACCGAAATTGAGTATTTTATCATATTTTTTTATTAATTAAGTTTTATATACTACTATATATTTTGTTATTATATTATGTTTTTATAGGAAAATGTTAGTATGTTTGTTAACTTAGTAGGAGGAATGTCACTATAGTCTCTAAATGGATTGAAATTACAATGTGCCTTTTTTTTAGTGACAAATTATATTAGAAATAAAATCACATGATTATAAGGAGCATTCAACTTCAAATTACAAAGGAAAGCAAAACAATGGCATAGAAGACTACAACCAGTATCAAGAGAGGGAGGACCTCAGGAGGGACACTACCTTATAGAGTATCTATTATGAACCTCTAAAAAAATTGTTTGAGGGTGGACCTTTACTCTTCTTGGTAAAATATTATAATAATAAAAGATAGATAGGAAATATAATATTTTATTAAAATTTACTAAAAAATAGCAATGTGCACTTTGGACAAGAACAAGACAATCTCAAAATTAAAAGAATGTCTACAAGTGTTTTTATTTAAATTATCAAATGAATCTGACTAAAAAAAAGAAAAAAAAAATAATTAACGAAAGACATATTAATAATCATAAAATTAATAAAATTCATTAAAATATTTTTATAATTTTTATACATTCGAAAATTATTAAGACAATCTCACACATTCAAATAACAATTTAACTTTAATATTTTTAGTTGAAGATAGATTCTTACTCATGCATGCGTGTTTGCCAGCACATCAATAATGAACCATGAATTGAATTAGGTGTTTAAAAACAGTACTAAATGTCACTGTTTTTGGCAGACACTAAAAAAAGCTTACACATGAAAATAACCAAACATAAAACTGCTGTCTAAAGCAACCAAAATTCAAAAGAGAAGATTGGTTAGAGTTAGGGAACATTTTGACATTAATCACATTATGGATTAATAGTACTATACGTACTTTTAAAGAAAAAACTGAGCAAAGAAAACAGAAGTTTTCAGAGTACACTTTCTTACACCTTCTGTATACTTTGTCTCTCTGAATAAAGTTATTAAGAAAATACAACAGTAAATTGAAGGAGAAAACAAAATGTGCCAGAAATTTGTGTTATTGGTGAAGACATAGCTTGTAGAACATTTTACCTGAAGAGTTCAGCAAATATTTTATTCTGGAATTCTAAAATTGGTAATAAAAGCTACATATTAGGTGTGTTTCAGTTAGGAGTTAGAGATTTGGTGAGTTTCCAACCAGACATATTGTTGGGCAAATGGAGGTGGAGCATCCTAACCGGCCGGCGGCCGGATGGTCTGGCATTAGGTATTGGTTAGCTAACTTGCTATATTCCTCTTGATGGTCTCATTTACGTAGTTATAAATTGCGGTATGTAATTAACTGTAACGAAGAATCGGTTCAATAAATCTAGAAGACTAAAATAAATAAATAAAAGACATTCTTTAAAAGTAAAAAAAAAAAAAAAATTA
>PGTU02002181.1:0-13034 GCA_002896215.2 Cicer echinospermum
CCTTGTAAAATTTTGTGCAATATGTCGGACGCAGAACATATGCTTTGACGGAGGATCTTGCCACCCATTATTCGGATTATTATAAACACTCTTAATAGATTCATGTCTATCGGAAAACAAACAAATGTTGGCTTGTGGAGTGACAAATTTTCTCAAAAAGAAACTCCAACCTTCTTTTGTCTCACCTTCCACAATAGCATAAGCAATAGAAATTACGTTGTCGTTCCCATCTTGTGCAACTGCTACCAATATAGTTCCTTTGTACTTGCCGTACAGCCAAGTCCCATCAACTTGTACCATTGGTTTGCAGAATTTAAACGCAGATATACACGGAACGAAAGCCCAAATTACATTCACTTTGATTGAAGGATCCATTTTCACAACTTGCATTATGCTTTGACATATCATATTAGAATCGAGTTTCGTATGATCTTGTGATAATACAGAATTTGTGCATGTATGAGGCACATTCAATTTACCAATAACCCACAATTCACTTTTTTTGCGTTTTGAAGCTCTACATCTAAACAAACAATTTGGATCTGAACAATAAATGACATACCTTTCTAAATCTGACTTTTGTACCACAAAATTCAATGATTGTTTTATGTGGTAGCGCTTGATTGCATGTATACATTCATCTTTGTTCTGAAACTTCATTCCAACCGCAAGAGTTCCATCTACTGTTGGGACTTCGTTAATGAGCAAGTGATCAAATTCACTTGATTTCTGTTGAGTATCTAATTTGATGCTCTTCAGGTGAGATGGTGGATCGAAATCAGGTAGAATAGGTTGATCTTCTGCTTCCATATCTTCGTCACCATCAATGTCATCGACAGAATTATCAGATGATTCATCGAAGTATGTTTCATCCTCTTCACTATAATCACTGAAATCTTCCTCGTTGATACTATGTAAGACACTAAGGGGAAGATCGCATTGTGGACTTGTTGGAGGAGATTGATGATGGAGTTGAAAACTTTCTGAACGAGTTTGTTCTAATTGGGTAGAATATGGTTCGTAGTGTTGTGATGGAGGATAGTGTTGTGACGGAGGATAATGTTGTGATGGTTCATAGTGTTGCGATGGAGAATATAAGTCGGATTGATAAGGTATGTTTGATGTTGATGGTTGATCAATGTTTGTTGATGGAGGAGCAGACTCAAAGGTAACATATAACTCGATGGTGCCGAGTTGTGACCACTGTGCATAAACATCAAACATCAACTCAACATCTTCATCGTCGCAAATCTTCATGAGTTCAAACCTTGTTGTATTTTCACCAAAGAACACGAGGTGTCGATAAACTATATCACTTATCGTGACGTTGTCACCGAGCTGTAATTTTTTTCTAATGACATTCTTTAGACGAGCAAGGTTGCTTCCCGAATGTACTTTGAACGCCTTTTTATAGTCACTTACAAATGTTTTTCCTTCAACTCCATCAACAATTGAACCATTGTAATAAACAATACAAATTACTTGTTGAGCAGCCATGACTAAATGATTGAGAAGGTATGGTGAGATAGAAGGTGTGGTGAGAAGGTATGGTGAGATAGAAGGTGTGGTGAGAAGGTATGATGAGATAGAAGGTGTGGTGAGATAGTCTATTTATAGAACTTTTTCAACATTGAAAATTGATTAGAATCATCTAATTGGTTGAAACTATATCACAAGGATTGCCTTCCATAGATGATTTAGATCCGTTGATAAATTTTATTCAATGGACAAGATTAAATATTGAATAGAATCATCTAATTGGTTAAAACTATATCACAAGGATTGTCTTGCATAGATGATTTAGATCCGTTGATAAAATTTATTCAATGGCCAAGATTAAATATTGAATAGAAACTTCTAATTGGTTGAAACTATATTACAAGGATTGCCTTGCATAGATGATTTACATCTGTTGATAACATTTATTCAACGGACGAGATTAAGTGGAATGGCGTGCCTGATGTGCCGTGGCCTGGGGAAGCGACCTCTTGAAGAGGTCGTGGCCTGGGGAAGCGACTTCCTGATGAAGTCGTGGCCTGGGGAAGCGACTTCCTACTGAAGTCTTGACCGTGTGAGAAATCGTTCCCTGAGGAAACGACTCTATAAATACTTCATCCCTCAGCACTCTACTCACAACATCTTCACTTCCTTCCTTAGATTTTTACTCACAATACTTCACTTTCTTTCACTTTCTATTATTATGGAATTATCTACAAATCACCGAGCTGAAATCAAATACATTCAAACATTTGTAAGTATCTTATAATTGTTTTATTTTATTTATTCTGAATTTGTTATTTGTGTTATTTTATTTTATTTATTTAATTAGTGTCATTAATTGATTGTTTTATTTTATTTATTCTGATTTTTTTATTTGTTTTGTTTTGTTTTATTTTATTTTATTAGTCTCATTAATTGATTATTTTATTTTATTAGTCTCATTAATTGATTATTTTATTTTATTTAGTCTCATTTGATTTTTTATTTTTTTTCTTTTATTTTAATTTTAATTTTATTTATTTATCTAGGCTCATTAATTGTTTTATTTTTATTTATTCTGATTTTATTTTATTTATTTATTTATTTATTAGGTCTCCCTAAAGATAAAATCAAATGTCAAGGTCATGTAAACAAAAAGAACCAAATGATTCCATATACTATGATTTTGCATCGGCTGGCTTCGGTTGAAGTGATCAAACTCGGAAATTATAAAATAGATGTCGGTCTCATACTGGCTATGGTTGAAGAGATGAAGACCTCAACTCACATGTTCATCTTCCAATAGGTGAGGATCACAATAACTTTGGAAGATGTCTATTACATTTTCGGATTAAATGGTTTCTGGTTACCTGTTAGCGGTTCCAATTTTGTGCAAGTAAATAAATTTGTCAAGATAACTTAGGAGTTATCCACCTGAGGGAGCAACAAAAGGTAATTCTATAAATTAAGTGGGCTTAAGGATACGTTTGAACGATGTTGGTGAAAATGCTCTGAATTAGAAAAACAAGCATCATGTGAGCATATGTCCTATGTATGATTGGAGAGTTATGATGCCTGACAAATCCAACATCATGTACATCTAAATATCTTTCACATTAGGAGATTTAAATAAAGTATCCCAATATGTTGAGGTCAGCAGTTTTAGCTACACTTTATAAAATTATTCCTTGCAACGAAACCTGGTGTAATATCTATGGGAGGATGTGCATTATTGTTGCAAAATTGAGCATGGTATTGTTTTGTCTTTGTGTCGCTCCTGAATCTCGCCCAAACCATGGATATTTCTACTTGCACAAAGGTAACTATAATTATTTTTATATTTTTTTTAAAACCAAATTGCTTACCATATTAATAATTTTATATTATATTTTTTTATTTTTATTATATTTCGACAGGTTTAATTCTGGTGGTCTAAATTTTTTAAAGTTCCTCATAACGACGTAGAAGGATATCGAAAAACAATTGATCACATGATGGTTGAGGAAGTAATATAATTAAATCACATTTATTTGAATTTTTTTAAATATTTTATTTTTTATACTTGTTTATAATTACTTTAGCTTATTTTTTTACATGTCAGTTTTATTGGAAGACCTTATCTCGGTTTCCAACATGAAGTTTCAGGAAGAAGATAGGCCACTTGGATTGCTGTACTTATCTACTCCTGTTTATATATTGTGAAAAAACATCATAACATATAGAGTCACACTCACAGTTCGGTTTTACAATCAACCAATACCACAACCACCAGAGGACATGAAAAACTGTATCATGAGTCGACATGAGGCGTGTGATTGATGATTAATTGGACCTAGGTTTTGGACGAGAAGAGATTAACCCATTGGAATGAGCGCTTATATATTAGTGTTGCCAACGTAACATCGTACAAGGTGTTTTTATTCATAGCCCACAAAATATATGATTGGTTTAGACAACACACCCAAATGTTTATATCTGTAGAACAATATCTCTGTGATCCCCGTTTAAAAACCGCCGTTATAGTCCTCAATATAGCATATCGAGCCTCTACCAATCAACGCCACAACAACACAAGACACAGTAGGACCGTCTTCATCATCACCTCACATACACGGTTCGCTACTGAAGTTCGCATTTTATGATCCACCACCTCTCAGTATTACGTTCCCGTCGGTGCCAGAAATACCAACACCCGGTTATCCAACATAACATGGCGCTTCTCTAGGTAATTTATTTGGACTCAATGCACAACTCTGAGTCGGCTTATGCTGTATTTGATTCAATGTATAATCAACAATCTCAAAATTTAATGGAAGTAGGTGGCAGTGGTTCTAACCCATCTACAGCTTCATTGAGAAAATGATCAAAAATGACGATGAACTGGAAGAACGCGAACTTGTTCAGAGAGCTAGACGAGTTCGACGACATCGTACATGTGGGACTGGGGGTCACTTAGGTGGGACATCATTGATGATATAAATTTGATGTATTTTGTTTTTTATTCAAATTTGATCGTATTTTTATTATTAATTTAAAGTATTAAACTCATTTTATTTTCATGTTATCAACATAATTATATTTTCATTTAAATTGTTATTATTATTTAATTTGTTAATATCATTAAGTTTATTTTTTTTATTAATTTATAATATATATATATATTTATTAATCATTTTAATTATAATAATTTTTAATTATAAGTATAATAATTATTTATTATAATAATAACAATTAATTAAAATATAATATTTATTAATAATTAATTAATGTATTTTTTTAATTTATTATTAGTATTTTTATTTTTTAAATAATTAAATTAATAATTTAATTATATTTCATTTCATTTTCATGTTATCAATATAATTTTTTTTTCATTTAATTTTTATTATTATTTAATTTTTAATATTATTTCATTTATTTTTTTTAAAATTTAATATATATATATATATATATATATATATATATATATTATTCATCATTTTAATTATAATAATTTTTTAATTATACGTATACTAATTTATTATTATTATATAATATAATAATTAAAATATAAATTTTATTTATAATTTATTATTGTATTTTATTTTAATTTAATATTAGTATTTTATTTTTTAAATAATTAAATTTAATAATTCTAATAATAAACTATTTTTAAATATAAAAAACAAAAAAAAAACGCAGTTGGTAGGTTCCTTCCCCGGGGAAACGACTTCCTATTGAGATAAAATAATTTCTCTCTATTACAGGGAGTCGCTTCCTCCAGGGATACGACTTCCTGTTAAAACAAAAAAGTAGGAGACATATCAGCGAGAAATTATTGTTCTCGAGTGTAGCATTTCAGATAGAATAAAAAAAATAAAAAAAGGATATTTAAATAAAAAATTCCCACTATAACCTTGCAATTAAAAAAAAAATCAATTCTATCTTTCTCATTGTTCTCACTCAACTCACCTTCTCTCTTCTACTAGTTCTTAGAATCTTCACTCTCTCTGTTCTACGAATCTCAACCTCAAAAGCAAAATCTGCAAGACATTCTTTGATTTTTATACTTTATTTTTTTCTTAGATTATTAGAGATAAAATTCAGTGAACAGAAGCATTGAGACAAATAAAAAACAAAAGTCATTTTTTATCAAGGAAATTGAAATAGACCACTGTCTTTAATTTAGGACTGGATTTTATCATTTTGTGATAATCTGAATGTGTTACTAGAATTACTTATGAAAGGTCATTTAGAGTTTGATATAAAAAGATTGGTGGTGATTTATAAATTTTATTGATTTCTTTTTATAAGAAATTTAAATTTTCTAGAAGGAGTTGAGAGGAATGGTGGAGAAAAGTGAAGATGAAATTTAGATGAAGTCATAGTGATAGGTGATGTGAAGAAATACTCACTTCACATGCGGAAAGTGTATTGGTATAAGAGTGGAGGGATAAGTGTATGGTATAATGAGTGAGGATGTGAAAAATTCAACAACAAAATTTTATTAGTGCAACAAGAACCAAAAGTTGTAAAGGTCCAAGTTAAATGGACGTGGAACAAATATAGAAACATTCATGTTTCAAAAATTTTATTGTGTAGCTCTCCTTTATCCATGTACCCCTAAAATGTATAGGAAAGTGTGAGCCGGATTTTTTTGAGTGACCATTTTTTTATTTCTACTTTATTTTTATTGTGTACCTCTCCTTTATTTTTTATTGTGTACCTCTCCTTTATCCATGTACCCCGAAATATATATTTGAGTGACCATATTTTTTATTTCTTCATTCAACATTACCGGAACAAAAAGTGAGTGTCAAAAAATCTTTTTTTTCAGAAAACTTTTTTCAAGTTTTCTAGTACACAACTACAACTCCGAAAAACTTAAAAAGTTTTCCGATATAGAACATCATTTCCACAAATCATTTTTGAAGTTCTCGCAGAACTACCGAGAAACTTTATTTCAAGTTTTTCGGAAAAATTATTCACTACCAACAAACTTCAATTGACATTTCTAAAAGCTACCAGAAAACTTCATCCTCAAATTTCTAGTAGTTGTTTGAATTTTGTTTGTTTTTTTAAATATTTTTAAATAAAGTTTTTATTCCATTACTATTTATTTAATTCATTTTGTTTTAACTAATTTTTTTTTCATTGGATAGAATGAGAGGTAGAGACGAAAAAATTGTAGGAAGAATACGTGACATTGAATCTTTATCGTCTATGGATGCTGCTCTGGAAAGGGTTCGTCTGACAGCATCTCGTAAGACGACGATGAGTTATAATGGAGGATGATGACCTAGAGAGAGCAGACTCCTATATCTATCCTTGAGGAGGATCAGGCGGTACACGAGGAGGATCATATACATGAGGAGCATGAGGAGGTACCTATACAGGAGGAGGGACCTGTACAACAGGAGGGTGAGGGTGAGCGTGACACGGTATCCCAGATGACCGTATGATTTGTCAGTCATTACTCGATACCGGCATCACATGTCTGTGAGACTCTGGTTTGGTCAAGTAAGTTAAATTAATTATTATTTATGGTATATTAAAAATATTTAAATTAATTATTATTTAAGATACATTAAAAAATGTTTAAATTAATTATTATATATGGTGCATTTAAAAATATTTAAGTTAATTATTATTAATGTTCTATATTTAATTTTGATATCATACATTTTATTTGTATGCTAGAGCGACCAATGCTAAAAATTGTTGTCCATGGAAAAAATTACAACAATTTACTCCACCCGTTCTTCCACGAAGTATAGGGACGTGAGTGAATTTATCTGAGTTAGGACCACTATAGTGGGAGTCTGAAACTCATTGACAAAAACTTGATTTATGCTTTTGTGGAAAGATGGCACCAGAGACTTCGTCATTTCACATGCCATTTGGTGAAATGACGATTACTTTGGACGATGTTGTGCAATTTGTTAGGCATTCCTATTAGGGGTGAATTCTTACACTTCACCAGCTGATCTAGATTAGAGTAATGGCATGTACTCTTTTCATTACTTTATAGGGGTACCTCCTTAAGAGATATAGGAGAAAACAAAAAAAAAAACCAGGGATACACACTACAAACTAGATTGATTGAAAGAAGTATTTAGAAGGCACGTGTGCATCCCAACAATTTGATTGTGCTACTCAGGCGTATTTAGTGAATCTAGTAGGGAGTATTATTTTTTGCAGATAAAAGTCATACATTAGAATGCAAATACCTTCCCTTATTTAGAGATTTGGATGGTACCAGTAGATACGATTGGTGTAGTGTTGAACTGGTAGTCCTTTATGACTATCTCTCCTATGCTAGTTGTTACGACACCAAACAATTAGGTGAATACACATCTCTTCTCCAGGTATTAAATAATTATGATTATAATTAATTGTTATGATCTTTATTTATTTATTTTTATGTTTATTGTAAGACCCATAGTTTTTAAACTCCTAAAATTATGCAATTTAGGGTATTTTGTGTGGAATTTCTTAGGCTGTTAGCCCAGTTTTTTGGTATTAGTGAGTTAAATGCCAATAAATATATTTTTTGGAAATTGGATTAAAATATTTTCGGAGAATAAAGTAATTTACTTCCGTTACGAAGGATTTAATACTGGGTAATTTTGTTAAAAATATCTCGATTGCTGAAATTGTACCAGAGAATTGAGTTGCGACGAAGTAGATATTTTTTATTAAATTAGACTAAGAGAATGAAACTGATGGGGGTTAAGAGTTGTTAGATAATAATGTTGGTTTTGTTTCAATTATAATTATTAATATATAAACATATATGTATTATATATATATATATATATATATATATATATATATATGGTGGAGGAAGAAGAAAGAGAGGAATTAGAAAGAAAAGAAATAGAAAGGAAGGAAAAGAAAGAAAGAAAAGTGGAAAAAAGAAAATCAGATCTATCTTCTTCCTCTGCCGCGTGACCACCCATTCCTTCCTCTTTCTTCTATCTTCATCTTCTTTGCTTCCTTTAAGTCGAGAATTGAACCCAGGCTAGTGGTGAGAAGATCAAGTCCCAACTCCTTCCTTCTTCCGGATTCCAAACGGTATTAGGATTTAAAAACCGTCAAACACAAACCTTTTCGTTTCATCTAGATCTAAGCTTCGTTTCGCGAAGAGATAGAAGGTAAGTTGCTCACTACCACGCTACGGTGCTAGGGAACCAACTTTGGAAGCGACTTTTGCGAGCGGAGATTTTACTGGATTTTACTCGTGGTACCGTAATCGCACGTTAAGCTAACGTGAAGTAAGGGCTCCTTCTAAACTTTTAGTTTGCATTTAGGGACTTATATGTGATTGTGTGGAAAAGGAATTTGTAGGGTTGAAGTGTTGATTTTGGGGAAAATGAATCTAAGGCTTTATGGTAAATCTAGAGTTAGGTTTGGTTATATTGATGAATGTTTCGTGGAAAATGAATTTTAAACTCATTTATGTATGATTTTGAGTAAATGAAACTTGTTGCGTTGAGTGGTGGATTGTGTTGATTTGTGTTCGTCGTATTTGACGTGTTCTTAATTAATACTAATGAAATTTGTGTGTGTATGGTTGGATTCTGTGGAGAATGAATTGATGTGTTTTGGTGTGAGTTGAGGTTTTGGATCTGATAATATGTTTGAGTTTGTTTGTTGTGGAATTTGAAAACCATTAGAGTTAAAACGAGTATTAAGAATGGGGAATCTCTTAATGTCTACGTTTACTTAAGTTGTCGTGAAAATCGTTATAAGTTAAACGAGTATTAAGAATGGAATTCTATAATGTCTTTTTTACTTAGATGTTTGTGTTTGAAATTGTTTAAGTTAAAAGAGTATTAAGAAATGGGGAAATCTCTTAATATTTCTGTTTTGCTTAATGTTTGTTGTGAAAATCGTTTTAAGTTAAAAGAGTATTTAAGAATGGGAATCCTTAATATTCTGTTGCTTAATGTTGGTTGTGAAATTGTTTAAGTTAAATGAGCATTAAAAATGGGGAATCTTTTAATATCTGCATTTGCTTAACGATTTTTGTGGTTGGAGTCAGTATATGCTCATGCATTTTTCATTCTTTGAAAATGTGCAGACCCGTGAATAGGTGGCACCTGATAAATAGTACTTTGGCCTGTGATAGGCGTATACATTAGAGACTTTACGTTTTTGTAAAACCGTGAAGACCGTGATAGGTGGCACCTCGATAAACGGTACGGCCAGTGATAGTGCATACGTTTATGTTTTTCGCTTTTTGTAAATTGTGCAGACCCGTGAAGGTAGGTGGCGCCTTGGTAAAGTAGTACTGTGGCCTGTGATAGGCGTACATTTACAATTTCACGTTCTTATTTAGTAAACCGTGCAGACGGGTGATAAGTGCACCTCGGTAAACGATACGGGCTCGTGATAGCAGTACGTTTATGGTTTACCGCTTTTTAGTAAATCGTGCAGACCCGTGATAGGTGCAACTCAGTAATTGTACTGTTGGCCTGCAATAGCGGTACAATTATGATTTTACGGTTCGAGGAAGGTTTTGTTTGGAATTTCGAGTCCATGCATTTGGCATATACGCATTGGATTAGGTGTGATTGGCACACGAGTCGTGTTTGAATCAAGTTATGTTAAGTGTTTATGTAGTGATCGTGTGTAATGTGAGATTGTAAAACTATCTTCGAAACTCAAGTTGTCGTGGTAATTGTGTTGAAATTGCTAAGTGTTATTATGATTATCGTGCGTAAGTGTGATGGATTGCAAAAACTATTTCGAAACCCAATTTGTCGTGGTGATCGCGTAGGAATGGCTAAAGTGTTAAATGTAGAATTGTATATAATGATTTTGAGTTAGTTATGTATTTTTGAAGAATTATGCAGGGAAATCGATTTCCCAATCGATATGGGATGAGTACATGGACTTCCCTAATTTTGACATATCATTGCCAATGATTTTATAATATGTTTTTCAAACCATAATCGATTATAGAAATGACGATCGATTAGAAATCGATTGGCATTTAGTCAGTGGCCAGCTATTCTGTCAATTGATACCCAGATTGAATTCAGCAAATTTCACTAACCTTCAGGAACATCGATTTGGAAATCGATTGGATTAAGTCAGTGGCTCAAAGCTATTTCTGTCAATTCGATTGCCCATCGATTGAATTACGCCCAGAGTTTCAAATTTCCTAAAAACCTTCAGGAAATCGATTTGGAAATCGATTGGCTAGTAGAAAAATCTTTATTTTGAGTTAGATAACAGATTGCTCAATTGATTATCAATGTTCTTGGTCAAGTTATGTATTACTTGATGGATTTGAGAACTTTATTTTGATTTCATTTTTTAATTGGCAAGCATTATATGAACTTTTAGGCATATGAAAATCCTTTTAAGGTGCATGCTTAGTTGAAAGGTTATATTGTGCTTTTAAAAACTTAAATGTATGGTGTTAACTGTTAATTCGGTTGGTGACCCTTACAACTTATTGTGGAAATCTGGGCTTTGCCTTCATATGAGAGCAGGACAATCTTCCGGTTCGTACTCCTGTGGATGGAATTGTTGTGCGGAATGCCTGGACTGGAGCTAATGTTAGGAGGATCTTACGGGCGCGTGGAGATCACTCAGAGTGTTTTAGTTTGTTTGTGGAGAATGGTCAGATAAAGGTTGAATAGAGTGGATCAGATGTCCTTCTTTTGAATTGTATTTGTTTAAAATGGAAGCTGTACTTATACTAAATATTGTCAGCTTGACATGTTATTGTTCGATGAGTTACATGTATCCGAATTTTGATGGTGAAATGGTTGGATTCATATTTTGACATAACTTTCCGCTGCTTGTTAAATTATTAATGACTCAATAGTGTATCCAAAGGTATTGACTTATTTTAATCTGTCTGATTTCATAATTTTAGATTTCTTTTGTAAAAAAAAATACACCTGGCTTTGACAATTCGGGGTGTTACATTGTGGTATGCTAGAGCTGTTGGTTATGGTTTCTTTGGGGGCTGTGGAACCTTTCTGGTTAATAGATTGTAGGTCCCTGTAGGGTTGAGAGTTGTATCTGATCATGCGTCGTTTTAGGTGGTTTGGTTGTCAAGTCCAAAAATAGTTATTATGTGTTGATATATTCGAAAACTTACTTTTAGGCGATTATTCGACAGTGGTGTTAACACTCTTCTGATGTTGGTTTTTCGAGAACACTTTACCTCCAAGAGAGAACGACATTGCAAGGATGAACGTCAGTAGGGATGATAAATGTTGGAGCTACAAATAACATGGAGGTTTTGTTGTTGCACGAGACTGCTGCAAAGACTCTGCGGGATCTGGGAAGAGGGAAAGAGAGATCTGTGACTTCTTAAGATATAAGGAGGGTTAGAATATTTCGTCGTTACATTCCTCCAAAGTTCAAGGGTGATGAGGACTCAGGAAAAAGAGTTAACTAGTGATTCAGAAGTGGAAAAAGATCTTCGAGATGACGGATTGTCAAGGCAAGAGTTGAAGCAAATCATGACGACATGAGAATTTATAAAATGGTTCCAAGGACACAGAAGCTATGTGTTGGTGAAACTCGAAGATGATGGAAGTATGGATGGATTAACATTAGACTAATAAGGGATTTCAAGTAAAGATCTAAGTTGAGGACTTTTGTTAAGAAAAGTATTAGATGTTTTCCTGGTAGATTTCAGGATGAAACTGGATGAAGTTTGACAACTGTCAAAGAGATGTGAACATCATGGAATTGTTGAGAAGATGAGGCTTCCATTTGGGATAACATTTGGTGCTTAGGTGTCAATGAAAGAGACTAGTATTGAAGTTAAGGGAGCGTTGCACATTAGGAGTGAATACTCCTTTGGATAGATAAAATACGCTTTGAGGAATTGTCGATACCTTGAGGGGAAAAGTCGAGCATTCAAGTTAGACTAGATTCACAACTTGGATTATTAAGTATGAATCTCATAACGAGTGTAGGAGTGAGACCATGTATTTAGTTGATGAGTGACAAATCTCCTGGTGGTTTAGGAGATAGTAAGTATGGATAGTGATATTAGATGAAACTATAGACACGTAAGTGTGAATTTTAAGCGATGTTCGGCAAAACATAATGAGTTAGGCCTTGATGTATTGAACTCTATGTTACCATTAAGTGGAATTTGAAGTATCGAGTACGGGAATACTTCGAGATGGCGGTAATATAAGTTTTGAGAGTCTATTAAAGGATGGGAATTACTAAGAGGATGTTAACAGCATGTGGAAATACAATACCAACTACTTTCATTAACGCAAGATCTCTGTATGTCACAATTACATAAGAAAATTTGTTTTGTGTAACAAACATTTATCTTATCCTCTCTAATGGCCAAAAAAAGTTTTCTTCCTACTCACATTCCAAATAAGCAAATCCAACTACAAATGTCATCTTTGTTGATATCATACCAACAATTTCAAGTAATGACATTATGTATTTATTGGTTTTGTAGGTACTGTCCATAATCAACACAATCGGAAATGTAACACCCCGTTTTTCAAAGCGTGAGTGTATTTTTTTTTTCAAAAGGAATTAAAATAAAACAGGAAAATAAATAAGGTAACACA
>PGTU02002183.1:0-19808 GCA_002896215.2 Cicer echinospermum
AACTCATAGGGAGACGCAAAATTGGACTAAATTTCATCAATGACACAATGAATTTTGGATGCACAAATTGGTTAAAAACCTAATTCGGACAAGAATTAAGCCTAGGCGAGGACGAAATGACTAAAATGTAACATCCATTACACAATGAACTTATGCATGACACAAGATTTGGTTAAAAAACCCCTATTGGACAAGGAATGTCTAGGTAGACGAAATGTCCTAAATTCATAATCCATGACACAATTGACTTATTTGTATGCACAAGATTGGTTAAACAACCCAATGGACAAGATTAACACCTAGGGAGCCACGAATCCTAATGTATTCCAATACACAATGAACATTGCGCACAAGATTGGTAAAACCTATAATTTGACAAGAAAAGCTAGGAGGACGAAAAATGACCTAAAGGTTCACCAATGACACCAAACATACCTATAGGATACAACAACTGGGTAAAACCCATTGGAACTAGACCTAAACCTAAGGAGACGAAATAATCAAATCAATCCAACTGACACCAAATGTAGAACTTATGCATGCACAGAATTGCGTTAAAACAAATGGAACAGAATTAAATCTAGGGAGGACGAAGAATGACCTAAAAAAAATGTTTAATACCAATAACACAAAATATTATTGCATCTGCACAAGAATTGGTTAAAAACCTTCAATTGGACAAAGAAACTAAGTCTAAAAGGGAGGACGGAAAAATTGGGACCTAATTGTCCATCCAATGACACAAACACACCTATCAGATGCACAACGATTGGTTAAACCCTAATTGGACAAAGAATAAACAAGGAGGACGAAATGACCTAATGTTTAAATCCAATGACACCAATAAACTATAGGATGCACAGATTGGTCAAAAACCGCTAATTGGACAAGAAAGCCTAGGAGGACGATGACACCTAAACTGACCATCCCAATGAAACAAACCCACACCTATAGGATGCATAAGATTCGTTAAAAACCTAATTGGACAAGAATAAACCCATAAGGCAGGACGGAAATGACAGAAATGTTAAATCCAAATGACACAAATGGAACTTATCTGGATTGCACAAATTGTTAAAAAACCAATTGGACCAAGAATAAAGCACGTCAGGCAGACATATGACCTAAATGTTATCCAATGACACAAATTAACTTAATTGCATGCACAAGATTTTAAACACCTTAAATTGGACAGAATAAGTCTAGGGAGACGAAACTGACCTAATGTCATCCAATACACAAACACACCTATAGGATGCACAAGATCTGGTTAAAACCTAATTGGACAGAAAAACCAGAGGAGAGACGAAAATGACCTAAAATGTAACCAATGACACAAATGAACTTATTGGAGCAACAAGATTGGTTAAAAAACCTAATTGACAAGAATAGACCTAGAAGAGGACGGATAACGACCTAAATGTCCATCCAATGACACAAACACACCTATGGTATGACAAGATTGGTTAAAAACGCCTAATGGACAAGGATAAACCAAGAGGACGAAAAATACCTAAATGTTAATCCAATGACACAAATGAAACTTATTAAATCACAAGATTGGTTTTAAAAAAACCCTAATATGACAAGAATAGCTAGGGAGCGATACGGACCTAAATGTCCACCAATAACAACACACCATAGATGCACCAAGACTTGGTTAAACCCTAATGAGACAAAGAATAAAACCAAAGGAGGAGGAAAGACCTAAATGTCAATCCAAGACACAAACATCAACCTTATTGGATGCACAAGATTGAGTTTAAAAACCCATAATTAGGAGGCGGAGGGGGGGGGGGGTGGAGGGCCGTGGAAGGGGGGGAGGCAAATGGACCTGAGAGGTGGGTTCATTGGGGCGGCGAGGGGGGAGGTGCGAGGAGGCGAGGAGATGGGAAGCGCGTGGTGATGTGGATGCCGAAGAAATCTGGTTTAAAAACCCGTAGATTGGGACAAGACATAAAGTCTAGGTGGGGGGGTAGGGACGCGAAGGGAAGGTGTCGGTAGAGATGTGGTTGGAGGGAGAGGGGGGCAATGACAAGAACTTATTGGTGGTGGGGAGTGGACAAGATTGGTTAAAGGGAGGGGTGTGGGAAGAAGGACGGCGGATGGGGAAGGTGGGGGTGGACTTAAGCAGATAAGCCCGTGGAGGGAGGGGGACGAAAAGAGGCGACGTTAGGAGGGGTGGTGGTTGAGGAGGGTGAAATGACACAAATGAACTTATGGCATGAAAGATGTGTTAAAAACCATTAATTTGGACAAGATAACTCTTTTTCGGATTTAATGACACCTAATGTTAATCCAATGACCACAAATCGAACTTATGGATGCACAAATTGTTAAAAAAACCCTAATTGGACCAAGAATAACCTAGGGGGACGATATGACCTAAATTTTCATCCAATGACACAAATGAACTTATTTAATTGACAAGATTGGAATTTCCTAATGGACAAGAATGAAGGTTAGGTAGGACGAAAAATGTCTAAAGTAATCCAATGAGACCAGAATAACTTTGTATGCACGGTAAGATGGTTAAAACCATAATTGAACTAGATAAACCTAGGGAGCGACGAAAGGAGCATATGGTAATGTTATCCAATGACCACAAATAAACTTATGGGGGGGGCTTGCACAAGATTGGTTAAATAACCACAAGGAACAAGAAATAACTCTAGCGAGTGGCGAAATGACCTAAATGTTTTTTGGTAATCCAATGGACCAATGAACTTATTTGGTGGAATGCCGAGGGTTGATTGGTATAAAACCCTAATGACAAGAATAAGGCCTAGGAGACGATATGACCTAAATTCATCCAATGACACCCAACGAACTTATGATGCCAAGTGATTTAGATACCCTAATGACAAGAATAAGTAGGGGTTTGAAATGTCCTAATGCTAATGAGCAATGACACAAATAACTTATTGTATGACAAATGGTTTAAAAACATATTGGGACTAGGATGAAACTAGGTGAGGACGGAAAAGATAAAATGTTATCCAATGACAGCTGATGAACTTATTTGCATGCACAAGATGGTTAAAACCTTTAATTGGAAGATACTCGGCGGAGGAACGAATGTATGACCTAAATGTATACATGAACAAATGAAGTTAATTGTGCACAAGATTGTTAAAAACCCCTATTGGACAAAATTAGCCTACGAAAAAACGAAAATGGAGCCCTAAAGGTTGTTATCCAATGACAACCAAAGAACTTATTTCATTTTATCACCAATTGGTTAAAAAACCTTAATGAACAAGAATAAAGTCTGGGGAGAACTTGAAAATGACCTAAATGTTCATCCAATGACACAAACGACAGCCTTGGAGGTGCACAAGGATTGGTAAGAACCCTAATTTAAGATTAGCCCTGGGGTTCATATACCTAGTTCAATCCATGACAACAAATGAACTTATGATTGACACAAGATTGGTTAGACACCCTAATTGGACAGAATAACTTCTAGGAGGACGAAATAACCTTAAATGTAATCAAATGACACAATACTATTGGACTGCACAAGATGTTAAAACCTGGATCTAATTGGACGTAAAATTAGCCTAGGAGGACAAAATGCTTAAATTAACAATGACACAAATGAACTTATTGCTGAGCACAAGATATGTTAAAGGACCCTAATGGACAGAAATTGTTCTAGGTAAGGACGAAAATGTCTAAAATTTAATCCATGACACAAATTGAAACTTATTGTATCACGAGTGGATTGGGTAAAAAAACCCTAACTTGACAAGAAGAGGCCTAGGAGCCGAAATGACCTAAATGTCATCCAATGACACAAATGAAACTTATGCATCGCACGAAGATATGGTTAAAAAAAACCTAATTTGACTAGATAAGTAGGGGTGAGGCTGTAGAAATGACGCTAAATGTTAATCCAATGAACAAATAACATTGAGCACTAGATGTTGGTAAAATCCCCTAATGGATCATAGATAAGCCTTACGGAAAACGAACAATGACCTAAGCTGTCATGGCCAATTTTGGACCAACATAACTTATGCATGCAGCAAGATTGGTTACGAAAAGACCTGTGTAATTGACATGAATATAGGGGACGTAACGAACCTAAATGTCCATCCCAATGACACAAACAACACCAAAGATGACACAATTGGTTAAAACCCTAATTGACAAAATAACCAAGGGAGGACGATGAAATGACTAATGTATCAATGAACACAAACTGGGAACCTATTGGATGCACAAGATTGGTTAAAACCTCTAATTGGACAAGAATAAGCCATAGGAGACGATTAATGACCTATAAATGTTCCATCCAATACACAAATGAACTTCATTGCATGCACAAGATTGCGTTTAAAAACCCTAATTGGAAAAGATGTCTAGGTAGGACGAAATGTCTAAATGTTAATTCAATTGACACAAATGAATTTGAATTGTCCTGCAACAGATTGGTCTTAAAACCATTATTCGCTAGAACTAACACCTCCGGGAGGACGAAAAGGACATTAATGCTATCCAATGACACCAAATGAACTTATTGCAATGACAAGATTCGTCTAAAACCTTCACATCTGGACCAACGAACTAATCTTAGGGACGACACCGAACCTGACCTAAATGTTACTCCAATACCACAAATTGAAACTTATATGCAATCGCAACAGATTGGTTAAAAACCCTAATTGAACAAGAATAAGCCTACGGGAAAACAGATCATTTTTATTGCTCTATGTTTCATCATTTATGACTTATTGCATAGATTGTTAAAACCATATGGATAATTAACTCATTAGATGGAATAAATGACTCTAAATAGTTCACTCCAACGCTGATTCTAACATTGTTAGAACCTTAACTTACCGAATAGGTCTGGGTGAGAATATGCATGAAACTCTACAAGTTTGGTAAAAACCTAATTGGCAAAGAATTACTAGGTAGGAGAAATGCTAAATGTTAATCAACTACACAAATAACTTACTTGTGATGCACAAGATTTAGGTAAAAACTAACTTGGACTACAGAATAACGCTAGGGGAAACGAAAAGACCTTAAATGTTAATCAATTGACCAAATGAATTATGCAGCACAAGATTGGTTTAAAAACACATAATTGGCAAGAATAGAGCGCTAGGGAGGACGAAATGACATATGTAAATTCCAATTGACAACAAATGACTTATTGGCATGACAATGATTGGTTAAAACCCTAATTGGAAGAATTAAGCTCTTAGGGAGGAGAAATGACCTAAATGTTCATCCAATGACACAAATGAACTTATTGCATGCACAAAGATTGGTTATAAAAAACCCTAATTGGACAAGAAAAGTCTAGTAGGACGAAATGTCCTAAATGTTAATCAATGACAAATGAACTTATTGTATGCACAAGATCGGTAAAAACCTAATTGGACTAAATAAACCTAGGGAGGACGAAAAGGATACTTGTTATACAATGACACAAATGACTTTGCATGCACAAGATTGGTTAAACACTTAATTGGACAAGAATAACTCTAGGGAGGACAAAAGACCTAAATGTAATCCATGACACAAATGAACTTATTGATGACAAGATTGGTTAAAAACCCTAATTGGACAAGAATAACTAGAGAACGAAATGACTCTAAAGTCATCCAATGACACAAAATGACTTATTGCTGCACAAGATTGTTAAAAACCTTAATTGGACAAGAATAGTACTAGGAGTGACGAAAGACCTAATTCATCCAATGACAAAACAATAAGATGCACCGATTGGTTAAAAACCTAATTGGACAGAATAACATAGGGAGCATAATGACCTAATGTTAATCAATGAACACAATGAATTATTGATGAACAAGATGTTAAAACCATAATGGGACAAGAATAACCTAGGGAGAACGAAAATACTAAATGTGAATCAAGACACAAATACCTATTGGGCACAAGATTGGTTAAAACCCTAATTGGCACAAGAATAGCTAGGGAGGACGAAAATGACCTAACTATCATCCAATGACCCAAATGACTTATGTGCAGCACCAAATTGGTTAAAACCACTTAATATGGACAAGAATAAGTCTAGGAGGACGACAAGTCCTAAATGTCATTATCCACTGACACATGATAACACTTAGCTAGATCACAAGTGCTTGTTGAAAAACCTAATTGGACCAGAATAAACCAAGGGAGGACAAAAAAGACATTAACTAATAATATTGGCAAGATTTTAGCCTAATTGGAAAGCAGAAGTGAGAACTACTTATGTCCCAATGACCTGAACTATGTGCACAAGCTTGGTTAAAACTTAATTGACACAGAATAACTCTAGGGTAGGACGAAAAGTGATTCCTAATGTTGATCCATTACACAAAAATGAACTTATTGTATGCCGAAGATGGTTAAACCCTAAATGGACTGAGAATCAAGACAATAGGAGGAAAAAAAGGGAAAAAAAGGCCCGACACTAAAACTTATGTTCATCCAATCGATAAATGAAAACTTATTTGCATGCGCACAGCATGGTTTAAACCTAAGCGTTGATAAGAATAAGATCTAGGGAGGAGAAAATGACTAAATGTTCGATCCAATACACAAAGAACTTATTGGATGCACATCAGTGGGTTAAAAACGCCTTATTGGGACAGAATAAGCTAGCGAGGTCAATAAGATGATAAGATGTTACATCCAATGACCAATAACTTATTTTGCATTGCACCAAGAATTGGTTTAGAAACACTATTGGACAAGAATACATCAGGAGGACAAAATGACTTAAATGTTCATTTCCAATGAACAATAACTCTATTGATGCACAAAGATTGCGTTAAACCTAATTGGACATAGAATAATAGGGAGGACGAAAATGACTAATGTTAATCCATGACACAAATTGAACATATTTGCATGCACAAGATATGGTTAAAACCCTAATTGGACAGAATATGTAGGTAGAGGACGAAAAGAAAGATGACGCCAATTATCTTTTTTTCCTTAAAATAGAACACTTATTGTCGAATGCACAAGATTGGTTAAAACCCTACATTGGACAGAATAAGCCTGAGGAGAGCACGAAGTGACCTAATGTTTATCCATGACACAAATGAATTATTGCATGCACAAGATTGTAAAACCTTAATCTGACAAGAAAAGTCTAGGGAGGACGATAACTGACCTAAATGTACCAATGACACAAATACCATTGAAATACAACAGATTGGTAAAACCTATCTGGGACTAGAATAAACCAAGGAGGACGAAAAATTAATGAAATTTAATCAAATGACACAAATTCGACTTATGCATGCCACAGACTTGGTTAAAAAAACCATATGGACAAGAATAATCTAGGGAGGACGAAAATTGACCTAAATGTTAATCCAATGACACAATGAACTTATGATGCGACAGATTGGTTAAAACCCTAATTGGACAAGAATTAAGCCTAGGGAAACGACAAATGACCTAAATGTTTCATCGAATACACAAATGACTGATTGCACACAAGATTTGGTTTAAAAACCTAATTGGAAAGAATAGCTAGGAGAGGACGAAAATGACCTAAAGGTTAATATCCAATGACAAAAATGAACATATCTGGATTCACCAGATCGCTATCAAAAACCCCTAATTGGACAAGAATAAGCCTAGGGAGGACGAAAAACCTTAAATGTCTAATCCATGACAACAAATAAATTATGCATGCACAAGATTGGTAAAAACCTTTAATTGGACAAGAATAAGTCTCAACAGGGAGGACAATGACCTAAATGTCCATCCAATGACACAAACACTACCGTATAGGATGCACAAGATTGGTAAAACCCTAATGGACAAGAATAACCAAGGAGACGAAAAATGACCTAAATGTCTATCCAATGACACAAATCGAACTATATTGATGCAACAAGAATTGGTTTAAAAACCCTTAATTGGACAAGAAAAGCTAGGGAGGGACGATAACCACCTCAAATGTCCATCCAATGACACCAAAAACACACCTATCAGGACTGCACAAGCATTGGTTAAAAACCCTTAATTGGAACAAGAATAAAACCAAGGGAGGAGCGAAAATGACCAAATGTATCCAAGACAACCAAATGAACTTATTGGATGCACAAGATTGGTTAAAAACTCTAAATTCGGACAAGAATAAGCCTAGGAGAGGACGATAATGACCTAATGTTCATCCAATGACACAATAACTATTGCATGCAACAGATCTGGTATAAAAACCTAATTGGACAGAATCAAGTCGTAGTAGGACCGAAAATGTCCTAATGTTAATCCAATTAGACACAAATGAAACTATTGATGCACCAAATTGGTTAAAACCATCAATTGACTAGAATAACCTAGGAGACGAAAAAGGACTTAAATGCTTAATCCAAATGACACAACATGAACTTATGCATGCACAAGATTGGTTAAAAACCATTGGACAAGAATACTCTACGAGAGGAACGAAAAATGACTAAATGTTAATCCATGACACAAAGAACTATTGGATGCACAAGATTGGTTAAAACCCTAACTTGGACAAAGAATAAGCCTAGGAAAACGAAACGACCAAATGTTCATCAATGCACAAATGAATTATTGGCATGCACAAATTGGTTAAAAACCATCATAATTGGACAAGAATAAGCCTAGGGAGGAGAAAATGACTAAATGTTCATACCAATGACCCAAATGAACTTATTGCATGCACAAGATTTGGTCTAAAACCTTAATTGACAAGAATAGTCTAGGGATGACAAAATTGACCTAAATGTCACAGTCACAAGGCAGAAAACCAACCTATAGAATGCACCAGTTGTAAACAACCCTATTGGACAAGAATTAAACCAAGGGAGGACAAAAATGACCTAAATGTTAATCCATGACACAATGAACTATGTGGATGCCACAAGATGGTTAAAAACCCTAATTGGACCAAGAATAAGCCTAGACGAAACGAAAATGACCTAAATGCTTATCCAATGACACAAATGAACTATATTGATATGCACAAGATTGCGTTAAAACCCTAAATTGGACAAGTAATAAGCCTAGAGACATAATGCCTAAATGTATCATACCAATACACAAATGAACTTATTGCATGACAAGATTGGTTAAAAACCACTAATGGACAGAATAACCTAGGTGAGACGAACAATGACCTAAATGTTAATCCAAGACACAAATGACATAGTTGGATTCACAATATTCGTTAAAACCCTAACTTGACAAGGAAAAGGCCTTAGGGAGGACAGAAATGACCTAATGTTCATCCAAATGACACAAAATGAACTTATTGCAATGCACAAGATTGGTTAAAAACCCTAAATTGGACAAGAATAAGTCTAGGTAGGACGAAATGTCACTAAATGTTTAATTCAATGACACAAATGAAACTATTGTATGCCACAAATATGTATAAAAACATAAATTGGCTAGATAAAACCTAAGGAGAGACGAAAAGGAACTTAATGTTAATCATACACAAAGCACTTATTGCATGACACAAGATTGGTGTAAAACCATATAATTTAGAGAAGAAATAACTCTAGGGAGGACGAAAATGACCTAAATGTTAATCCAAATGACACAAAATAACTATATTGCATAGCACAAAGATTGAGTAAACACCTAATGGAACACAGGAATAAGCCTAGGGAAAAACGAAAATGACCTAAATGTTCATCCAATGACACAAATGAACTTAATTGCATGACAATCAAGATTGGTTATTAAAACCCATAATTGGACAAGGAATAAGGCCCATAGGGAGGGACGAAAAATGACCTATGTCATCCAATGACCCAAATGAACTTTCGCATGCACAAGATATGGTTAAAAACCTAATTGGACAAGAATAAGTCAGGGAGGACGAAAAATAAGACCTAAATATCCATCCATGAACAAACACACCTAGATGCACAGGTTGGTTAAAAACCTATTGGACAAGAAATAAACAAGGGAGCACGAAAATGACCTAATGTTATCCAATGACACAAATGAACTTATTGGATGAAAAGATTGGTTTTAAAAAACCCTATGGACAAGAATAAGCTAGGAAAACGAAAATGACTAAATTGTTAATCAATCACAAATGAACTTATCGATGCAACAATGATGGTTAAAAACCCTTTAATTGGCACAGATATAAGCCTGGGAGGACGATAATAGACCGTAAATGTTCATCCAATGACACAATGAACTATGTGCATGCACAGATTTGGTATAAACCCTAAGTTGGACAAGAATAAGCTAGGGGACCGAAAGAGACTAATGTTAATCCATGAACACAAATGAACATATTGGATTCTAAAGATGGTTAAAACCTTAATTGACAAGAATAAGTCTAGGGGACGAAAATGGACCTATAATGTCCATCCAAATGACACAAACACACCTATAGGATGCACAAGATGGTTTAAAAACCCTAATACTGGACCAATAAAGCAAGGGAAGGACGAAAATGACCTAAATGATTAAATCCAATGACACAAATGAACTTTGGATGCACAAGATTGCAGTTAAAAACCATAATTGGACACAGATAAGCTCTAGGAGGAACCGATAAAATGACCTAAATAGTTATCCAATGACACAAGATGAATTATTGCATGCACAAGATGGTAAAAACCTAATTGGACAAGAATAATCTAGGTAGGACGAAAATGCCTAAATGTTAATCCAACAGAAACAAATGAACTTATTTATTGCACAAGATTGGTTAAAAACCCTAAATTGGACTAGAATAAACCTAGGGAGGACGAAAAGACTTAAATGTTAATCCAATGAAACAAATGAACTTTTTGCATGCACAAGATTGGTTAAAAACCTTAATTGGACAAGAATAACTCTAGGAGGACGAAAATGACCTAAATGTTAATCCAATGACACAAATGAAATTATTGGATGCACAAGATTGGTTAAAAACCCTAATAGGACAAGAATAAGCCTAGGAAAACGAAAATACCTAAATGTTATCCAATGACACAAATGAACTTATTGCATGCACTAGATTGTTAAAAACCCTAATTGACAAAATAACCTAGGAGACGAAAATGACCTAAATGTTCATCCAATGACCCAAATGAACTTATTGCATAGCACAAGATTGGTTAAAAACCTTAATTGGACAAGAATAAGTCTAGGGAGGACGAAAAGGACCTAAATGTCCATCCAATGACACAAACACACCTATAGGCATGCACAGGTTGGTTTAAAACCCTAATTGACAAGAATAAACCAAGGGAGGACGAAAATGACCTAATTATAATCCAATGACACAAATGAACTTTTGGATCACAAGATTGGTATAAAACCCTAATTGGAGAAGAATAAGCCTAGGAAGGACGATAATGACCTAAATGTTCATCCATGACACAAATGAACTTATTGCATGCACAAGTTGTTAAAAACCCTAATTGGACAAGATAAGTCTAGGTAGGACGAAAATGTCCTAAATGTTAATCGAATGACACAAATGAACTTATGTATGCACAGATTGTTAAAAACCCTAATTGGACATGAATAAACCTAGGGAGGACGAAAAGGACTTAAATGTTAATCCAATGACTTAAATGAACTTATTGCATGCACAAGATTGGTTAAAACCCTAGTTGGATAAGAATAACTCTAGGAGGACAAAAATGACCTAAATGTTATCAAATGACACAATGATCTTATTGGATGCACAAGATGTTGTTAAAACCCTAATTGGACAAGAATAAGCCTAGGAGGACGAAAATGACCTTAAATGTACATCAATGACACAAATGAACTTATTGCAATGCACGATTGGTTAAAACCTTAATTGACAAGATAAGTCTAGGGAGGCCAAAATGACTTAAATGTTAATGACACAAACACACCTATAAGATGCACAAGATTGGTTAAAAACCCTAAATGGACTAGAATAAACCTAGGGAGGACGAAAATGACCTAAATGTTAATCCAATGACACAAATGAACATATTTGATGCACAAGAATGGTTAAAAACCATAATTGGACAAGAATAAGCCTAGGGAGAACGAAAATGACCTAAATGTTCTTTCAATGACACAAACACACCTATTGGATGCACAAGATTGGTTAAAAACCCTAATCGGACTAGAATAAACCTAGGGAGGACGATAAGTGTTGGTTGGTATGACCTCGAAATAATCGGAATGTATCAGTTCTTTAAGAAATTAAATCAATTTCATACACACAGCGGAATTAAATTGCGGCATACAAGATTAGCAACTGCAAGTAGATGGATAAGAGATTAACCAAGATGCATGCAAGTCAAATTATCAGTTTTGTTGGATTTTGATCCTTTGATTCCTAATTTTGACATAATTCACAATTCAACAATATTCATACTTAATATGATAAATCTAATATTTCAATTGAGCAAAATTTCAGGAACACCAATTCAATCACACACACTTGTATCAAATTGCTTGGAACACAAGAAATCAACAAAAGTTGAATTCTGACTATGTAAATCGATTGCATAACAAGGGTGTAAGAAATCTTAAGTGTTTGTAAATGTACAATCGATTAGGCAATCGATTAGCTTAATTAAAAATGAAAACTGCACAAGTCAGTAGCCTCTGATTTGGAGAGTAATCGATTGGGCAATCGATTGAACATTTCACAAATCAAACCTGATGGTAACACATCGATTGGTAAATCGATTGGATGAGTCACAGTGGCACTCCAGTGCTGAGGAAATCGATTGGCAAATCGATTGACGAAGTATCCTTTGAAAAATAACCTCACCTGTGACAAATACAATCGATTGGACAATCAATTGTTAACACTTTTATTTTTGATAAAGTTTGGTTGCAATCGATTGGGAAATCGATTGAACTAAACACCAGGTAAAAACTTTTCAGGAACATGCTACCAAAGCGATTGACAAGTCGATTGATATCAAATAGCTGAGTCACTGTTTTGAATCCAATCGATTGACGAATCGATTGACATCAAAAACCTGAGCCACTATTTTGAAAACAATCGATTGGCAAATCGATTGAATTAAACTTTTTTGAAAACACAGTGAACTCTGAGATTTGGCAAATCGATTGAGTAATCGATTGAAGTTACTTTTATTAAAGAAGTTTCCCAGCAATCGATTAGGAAATCGATTTATACAAGTCTGGACATGTTCTACTGAAAAGTGGTTTTAAAGAATCGATTGGTAAATCGATTAGCTTGTATAGTTTCAAGATTAAAGAAAACCAAGACTCGCGATAATCGATTGGCAAATCGATTTAGCACTTTTTAACTTTAATAAATCGATTGAGGAATCGATTTAGTAGTTGGTTTTTCAGAAACTATATAAGATGTCTTTCAATCTTTATTCTTATAATTTTCACATAACTTTTTCATATAATTCATAACTTTCATAATTTCTCATATGCTCTCAAAACTATTCATAACAACAAACTAACAACTTCATAATTGTGATTACAGATCTCAATACAGTTTGTTGACAATCTAAGAGAGAAATGATAATGTGCTCAAGAACAATCCATGAATATCCAGATTTGTGAGGAGCAACATTCATAAAGATTGAAGACCTTTTGTTTTACATCTTTTATTCATTCTGTAATAAATCTTTGAACCAAAACGAACGTTGAAAATCCAGCTAGAAACTGGTGGCTACTTTCTTGGGTGAGAGGTCTCAACAAGAAAGAGCTGTACTTTGATTTTGTGTTAGGCTGACGATTGTCTACAAGGATCAAAGGGGTTGATAGAAAACCAGCTAGAAACTGGTGGCTACTTTCTTGGGTGAAGAGTGTTCAACAAGGAAGAGTCGCACTGTGATTCTGTGATAGGTTGACGAGTATCTACAAGGATCAGAGGGTATTCAATAGGGAAGAGATCATTAAGATAGATAGGTTTCAGGGAGGAAACTGGACAATCTTGTAATTGATTCTTTCTATTGAAGGAGAAGAAAATCTGAAATCCGATTGGATTTTCAGGACTGGACGTAGGTTGTTGAGGACAACCGAACCAGGATAAATCTCTGTGTTTTCTTCTCTAACTCTCTCTCTTTAATTTTCTATATTGCTAACTTTGTATGCCTCAAAATTTAAATTCCGCTGTGCACTTGATGTTGATTAATTTTGTAACGTAAACTGATACATTTTCTGTTATTTCGAGGTCATTGATACCAACAAGTTTAAACAATATTACCTAACACATAATATGTTTAACATGCATCTAATATTAATCACACATACAGATATTGCAATATAGAAAATTAAAGGAGTTAAGGGTTAGAGAAGATTGCACCAAGAATTTATCCTGATTCAGTTGTCAACAAGACAACCTACATCCAGTCCTGACAATCCAATCGGATTTCAGATTTTCTTCTCCAATAGAAAGAATCAATTACAGATTGTCCAGTTTCATCCCGAAACCTATCTATCTTAATGATCTCTTTCCTATTGATCACCCTCTGATCCTTGTAGACACTCAGCAATCTAACACAGAATCAAAGTACGACTCTTTCTTGTTGAGCACTCTCACCCAAAGAAAGTAGCCACCCGTTTCAAGCTGGCTTTTCTCGCTTTCGTTTCTTTTCAAAGTATTATTACAAACTGAATAAAGGAAGAACAAAAAGAAGTCTTCAATCTTGGTCAATGTGACTTCTCACGATTCTGGATATTCAAGGATTGTTCATGAGAACCTTGTCTTTCAAGATCACTTTTCCAGCTCTCTTATTGATTGTTGATAATCTCTTTGGCTGTGATCTGAAAAAGCAATCTCAGTGTGTTAACCAAGTGTTATTGAGAGTTGTTTTGTATATCAAGAATATTCAAAGTGTTTTATCAGATTGTTATTGGAAAGAATGATTGAAGACAGTTTATATAGTTTCTGAAAAACATCTTAATCAATCGATTTGCCAATCGATTTCTTAAAGTAATAAAACCGGTCTAATCGATTTGCCAATCGATTATCGCGTGTCTTGTTTTTCTTGAATCTTGAAACTATATAAGCCAATTGATTTACCAATCGATTCTTTAAACAACATTTTTCAGTGATTATGTTAAGACTTATATGCATCAATTTCGTAATCGATTGCAGATGTTATGTTCAAAGTAAAACACATACCAATCGATTTCGTAATCGATTTATTAAGTCTTCATAATCGATTAGCAAATACTCAGAATCGATTTGGCCACAAGCTCAGAGTTCACTGTGATTTCAAAAAGTTCTTTCAATCGATTTGCCAATCGATTGTGTTTAAGTCAGTGACTCAGCTATTTTGATGTTAATCGACGTGCCAATCGATTTGTATATATTTGCCTGAAAAGTTCTTACCTGGTGTTTAGTTCAATCGATTTCCCAATCGATTGCAACCAAACTTAACTTGATTGAAATTTCACACAATAGATTGTCCAATCGATTGTGTTTGTCACAAGGAAAGTTATTTTGCAAATAGTATTTAAGCAATCGATTTGCCAATCGATTACCCTCAAAACTGGGGTGTCACTGTGACTGGTACAATCGATTTCCCAATCGATTTATTTCAATCAGGTTTACTTTGTGAAATGTATAATCGATTTGTCAATCGATTAGCCTGTAAAACAGGGTGCCACTGACTTGTGCAGTTTTCATTTCTAATTTAGTCAGTCGATTGCCCAATCGATTATACCATCACAAACAGTTGTGTTTCCTTACACCCTTGTTATGAAATCGATTTCCCAATCGATTTACTCAGTCAAAAATCAACTTTTGTTGATTTCTTGTGTTCCAAGCAATATGTTCCAAGTGTGTAGGATTGGATTGTTGTTCCTGAAATCTTGCTCAATTCAAATATTAGATTTATCATATGATGTATGAACATTGTATGTTTGTTAATTATGTCAAAATTAGGATTCAAAGGACTAAAGTCCAACAATCTCCCCTTTTTGGCATAATTGACAATTCATACAATTTTAACTTGAGCATTTCAAAACAACAAGCATAAGAGTATTATTACATTATTAATTACATTATTAAGTATCAGAGCAAAATCATCAGATTGTAAAAACAATGCAATTATCAAGTTATAATTTTTCTCCCCCTTTGTCAGTTAAGACAAAAAGGCAGAAAACAATTCCTCCCCCTATGTTAAAGAACATAAGCATTGGGGTTGAAATCACCTAACATAGTGTATCAGAGCAATGAAATTCATGTGTATCAAGTCAAAAACAATCATAGCAGTTAATGAGCATATCAGATGATTAAGCTAAATGAAATAAAAGTTTTAAATTCATCATAGATCAAATGATTACAACAAGTCAGAGCAAAACAGCACAGATCCTAAGGCTCCTAATCTCCTAGTCTAGGCTGGTCCTCACTATCATCTATGGGAGAGGTTGAGACCGCTGTATTAACCTCAGCTGGTGTCTCCTCAACGTGAGTCTCAGGGTTATCTAGGGGATCCGGGTTAGGTTCTTCTGCTGCTTGTCGACCAATATCTGCGATGTCTTCAAACGACAGCTTGATTCCTAAGTGTGCTTGAATCGAATCCACATCCTTAACAACCGAATTCAAGGATTCCTGCAGAGTCCTTAAACTTGCTTCCAATCTGGACTGAGATTCTAGCACTTTATCATTGTGTGCCATTTGAGCTTCAATGAATTCCATTATTTTGCCAACAAAATCAAGAGTGGCTGGTGCAGTGACAGTTGAGGCTGAGGTTGTGACTGAGGCTGTGCTGGTTCAACAGAAGCTTGAGGTCTTATCCATATTCCGTGTAACCGTTTCAATTGCATTTGATTCACAATTGATTCTCCAAACACCAGAGTGGTTTTTGCAGATTCCTCATTACCAAATGGAACCTTGAAATGTTTGAGAATTTTTGTGATCAGCTGTGGATAAGGCAACATAAGCTTGCTTTGAGAAGCTTCCAGCATGTGCCTTAGCACAATCCAACTCCAACTCATCCTTAGCTCTTTAGATAAGCCCCATAACAGTATTATGTCCAACTTCTGGACTACTGCATGATTTCCTGATCTGGGTACAAGCATACGAGTAAGTGTATACATCAACATCCTATGTTGTACCTTCATTTGACCAATGGGCAATGAAATAGATTCAACGAACCCATCGATCATCAGGTCTTTTACTGCTGTATGCCTATCAAGAGTCTCTTCCCAACCTTCATCAGCCGTGTCAGCTTCCGAACTGCCATCGATAAACTTGCCGTAAAATGGCAATCCTGACAAGGTAGAGAAATCATCAAAGGACATAGCAATCCTTTTTCCTTTAACTAGAGCAGTAAACCCTTCTTCAGTCAACTTGAAAGTAGAATAAAATTCCCTTATCAGCCTTGGGTAGCTATCAAGTGTAGATGAAAGAAAACTCTCAAGTCCATGAAATCTGAGATGATTCTGAAACGTGAATTCAACAACATAAAAGTATGCAAAATCCATAGTTCTTGCCTCATGAATTTTCCTCTTTGCAAAGTCTGTTGATAGAGAGGGTTGTGCCTCCTTTTCCTTTGGTGCTGAGACCTTCTTGGAGGTGGTGAAGAATTAGGTTTCTTCTTCCTCTTTTGAGATATTTCCTTCATGGCATCAGCCATGAACTTCTCTGTTGGGGGTTCCTTACGTTTCTTAGTCTTTTCTTGATTGGTGCAGGAGCCTTGCCCTTATCTTTGGCAAGAATTTTGTGAGTGGGTATTGGTACTCTCTTTGTTAAAGTGGGTGGGGGTGAAGGTGTTTCACTTGTAGAAGAAGATGAGGGTGAAGGAGTACGAGCTTGGGTCTGTTTCACACGTGCCATATCAATAATTTGATTTAGATTCTATGTAGGTAGAATGTAGAATGAAGATACTAACAGATACAGAGACAGAAGAATGAAGCAGACAAGAAAAATCAGTGAAAGTCTGGAAAATACAATGCAGAAATCGATTTAGAACTGTTCCTATTTATACTCTTAACCTTGTAAATCGATTTCCCAATCGATTAGGTTATCGTTGCTGGGAATCCTCAATCGATTCAGTAATGATGATGTTCAACGGCTAGAAAAATAAGAGTAACGGTCATATTTCAAATCGATGTTCAAATCGAGTTCTAGTTTTACTTAATCGATGTCCAAATCGATTGTATTAAGGTTGAATACTGAACTAATCGATTTCCAAATCGATGCTCGTGAAAGTTTAAAAAAAAATTTCTGAACTTTGAATCCTGGGCTAAAGTAATCGATTCCCAAATCGATTTTATAAACCTTTTACCATGCTGGTAATAGATTTCCAAATCGATTTAACTAGAAAAACATTACTGAAAAATACCAGAATCAACAAAAAATCATACTTCACTAGGATCAATGATCCCTAGTTTCATCCTTATATGCAAAAAACTTTCTCTTGGCAAAGCTTTTGTGAAGATATCAGCTAACTGTTCCGTAGTGTTAACATACTCAAGTTTGATAATTCCATTCTGAAAGTGGTCTCTTATGAAGTGATGTCTCACCTCAATGTGTTTGGTCCTGGAGTGCATTACTGGATTCTTGGTTATACTGATTGCACTTGTGTTATCACACATGATCGGTACTGTTCCCAAATCAACACCAAAGTCCAATAAATGCTGTTTCATCCATAGAATTTGAGCACAACAGCTCCCAGCTGCTATATATTCAGCTTCAGCAGTAGATAATGCAATGCTTGTTTGCTTCTTACTGAACCAAGACACTAGAGAATTTCCAAGCAGATGACAAGTTCCTGAGGTACTTTTCCTGTCGAGTTTACAACCGGCAAAGTCTGAATCTGAGTAACCAATCAATGTACATGTTGATCCTTTTGGATACCACAATCCAAGACTTTTAGTTCCTACCAAGTATCTGAAGATTCTCTTAACTGCACTGAAGTGAGATTCCTTTGGATTCGATTGATACCTTGCACACATACAAACACTGAACATGATGTCTGGTCGGCTTGCTGTAAGGTAGAGCAGAGATCCAATCATACCACGAAATCTAGTGACATCTACAGGTTTACCTTTCTCATCTCGGTCTAAGAAATTTCCTTGACTCATGGGTGTATCAATGGACTTAAGATTTTCAAAGTTAAATTTCTTTATCAAATCAGAACAATATTTAGATTGACTAATGAAAATGCCTTGCTTGCTTTGGTTAATTTGAAATCCCAAGAAATATGACAGTTCACCCATCATTGACATTTCAAATTTACCTTTCATCAAATTTTCAAATTCTTTGCACAGTTTATTATTTGTAGATCCAAATATTATGTCATCAACATATACTTGGAAAAGCAAGATATCATTTCCAGTAGTTTTTTGTGAAAAGGGTCTTGTCAACATTTCCTCTTGAAAAGTTTTGTTGAATAAGGAAATTGCTGAGCTTATCATACCAAGCTCTTGGAGCTTGTTTTAACCCCATAGAGGGCCTTTGAGAGTTTATACACATGATTAGGAAAATCAGGATTTTCAAAACCAGGTGTTTGGCTAACAAAGACTTCCTCTTGAAGGTCACCATTGAGAAAGGCACTTTTCACGTCCATTTGATAAAGATTAAAGTCCATTATACAAGCATAAGCCAATAAAATTCTTATGGCTTCTAGTCTAGCTACTTGAGCATAGGTTTCATCAAAATCTATTCCCTCCTCTTGACTATAACCCTTTGCTACTAATCACTAATCTGGCTTTGTTCCTTGTTATCACACCATTCTCATCCAACTTGTTTCTGAAGACCCATATGGTTCCTATGACATGCTTCCCCTCTGGCCTAGGTACTAAATTCCACACCTTGTTTCTCTCAAACTGGTTAACTCCTCTTGCATAGCAAGTATCCACTCACTATCTAGCAGGGCTTCCTTAATGTTTTTAGGTTCAATCTG
>PGTU02002186.1:0-10675 GCA_002896215.2 Cicer echinospermum
ATACCTTAATGCATCCATACACAACACACCTTCAATTGCACAAGGATAATAAAAACCCTAATTGACATAATAGAGCTAGTGAGACGAAAAGACTAAATTTCCATAAACACACTATGGACCACATATTCTTAAACCTAATTGACAAGAAATAAGGCTAAGGAAGAAAAATGATCTAATGTAATCAATACACACACACCTATTGGATCACAAATTGATAAAAAAAACCCTAATTGACATAATAAGCCTAGGGAGGACGAAATGACCTAAATTTTCAAAGACACACCTATGATGGCACGCAAAATTTAAAAACCTTTAATTGGAAAAGAATAAGCCTAGGTGAGCAAAAACTAAATTTCATCCAATGACACAAACAACTATGGTATGCCACAAATTGTTAAAAAACCTAATTGGACAACAAAAACCTAGGATGACGAAATAAATAAATGTTAATACCATGACACAAAGACAAATTATTGGAAGCACAAACTTGGTTTAAAAAACCCATAATGGACAAGATAACCGTATGGAGAAGAAAATGAACTAAGTTCATGCAATACACAACAACACACCTATGGATCCACAAATTGATTTTAAAACCTAATTGACAGAATAGCTCAGGGAAGAAAATGACCTAAATGTTCATCCAATGACACAAACACACATTTGATGCACAAATAATTTAAAAACCCAAATTGGACAAGAATAAAAGCCAAGTAACGAAAATACTAAAATTTCATCCAATGACACAAACAAACATAGATGCACAAAATTGGTTAAAAACCTTAATTGGAAAAGAATAAGCCTAGGGAGACGAAAATAACCTATGTTCAATCGAAACACAAACAAACCTATTGGATGCACAAAATTGTTAAAAACCTAAATTGGACAAGTAATAAGCCTAGGGATGACAAAAATGACCTAAATGTTAATCCGATACACAATGAATTATTGGAGCACAATATGGTAAAAAAACCCTAATTGGACAAGAATAAGCCTAGGGATGAAGAAATACCTAAATTTATCCATTGACACAAACACGCCTATGATGCACAAGATTGATTAAAAACCCTAATTGGACAATAATAACCTAGGAGGACGAAAATACCTAAATTTCATCCAATGACAAAAACAAACCTATATGATTGCAAGATATGTTAAAAACCCAAATTGGACAATAATAACCTAAGGAGACGAAAATGACCTAAATGTTCATCCAATGACACAAACAAACCTATTGGATGCCAAAATTGTTAAAAACCTAATTGACAGATAACCTAGGATGACGAAAATGACCTAAATGTTAACGATGACACAAATTAACTTATTGGAAGCACAAGATTGGGTAAAAAAATAACCTAATTGGACAAGAATAAGCCTAGGGAGAGGAAAATGATCTAAGTGTTCATCCAATGACACAAAACACCTATTGGATCACAAGAATAACCTAGGATGACCAAATAACTAAATGTTATCCGATGACACTAAACCACAACCTCGATGCTCAAGATGATTAAAAACCCTAATTGGACAAAATAAGCCTATGGAGGACGAAAATACCTAAATTTCATTAACATCACTTGATGCACAATGATGTTAAAAACCCTTATTGGACAAGAATAGCCAGGAGAAGAAATATGATCTAATTGTTAATCCCATGACACAACACACCTATTGGATGCACAAGAATTGATAAAAAACCCTAATTGGACAATAATAAGCCTATAGGACGAAAATGACCTAAATTCTTCATAAACATCCCTATTGATGCACAAAATTGGTTAAAAACCTTAATGGAAAAGAATAAGCCTAGGAGGCGAAAATGACCTAAATTTCATCCAATACACAAACAAACTTATTGGATGCACAAAATTGGTTAAAAACCTAATTGGACAACAATAAGCCTAGGAATGACGAAAATAAATAAATGTTAATCATGACACAAATGAACTTTATTGAAGCACAAGATTGGTTAAAAACCCTAATTGGACAAGAATAAGCCTATGGAGGAAGAAAATACCTAAATTTATCCAATGACACAAACACACCTATTGGATGCACAGATGATAAAAAACCCTAATGGACAAAATAAGCTCGGAGGACCAAAGACCTAAATGTTCATCCAATGACACAAACCACTATTTGAGCACAAGATTAATTAAAAAACCCAAATTGGACAAGAATAAACCAAGGGATACGAAAATGACTAAATGTTCATCCAATTACACAAACAAACCTATAGATGCACAAAATTGTATTAAAAACCCTAATTGGACAAGAATAAGCTAGGGAGGAGAAAGATAACCTAATGTTCATCAATGACACAAACAAAACCTATTGATGCCACAAAAATGGTTAAAAAACCCTTAATTTGACAAAATAAGCCTAGGATGACGGAAAATGATCTAAAGTGCAATTACACCGAATGACAAAAACACCATATTGACAAAGAATAAGCCTAGGGATGAGCAAAATGACCTAAATGTTATCCAATGACACAAAAAACCTTCATTGATGCACAAAATTGGTTAAAAAAACCCTAATTGGAAAACAATAAAGCTAGGATGACGAAAGAAATAAATGTTAATCCGATGACACAAATAACTTTATGGAAGCACAAATTGTTAAAAACCCTAATTGGACAAGAATAAGCTATGAGGAAGAAAATGACCTAAGTTCATCCAATGACACAACAAACACACCTATTGATGCACAAAGATTGATTAAAAACCCTAATTGGACAAGAATAAGCTCGGTGAGGGACGAATGACATTTAAATGTTCATCCAATGACAACCAAACACACCTATTTGATGCACAAGATTAATTAAAACCCAAATTGACAAGAATAACCAAGGGATAACGAAAATACCTAAATGTTCATCGCAATGACAAACCTATAGGATGCACAAAATTGGTTAAAAACCTTAATTGGAAAAGAATAAGCCTAGGGAGGACGAACATAACCTAAATGTTCATCGAATGAAACAAACAAACCTATTGGATGCACAAAATTGGTTAAAAACCCTAATTGGACAAGAATAAGCCTAGGGATGACGAAAATGACCTAAATGTTAATCCGATGACACAAATGAACTTATTGGAAGCACAAGATTGGTAAAAAAACCCTAATTGGACAAGAATAAGCCTAGGGAGGATGAAAGTGACCTAAATATTCATCCATTGACACAGACACGCCTATTGGATGCACAAGATTGATTAAAAACCCTAATTGGACAATAATAACCCTAGGGAGGACGAAAATGACCTAAATGTTCATCCAATGACACAAACACACCTATTTGATGCACAAGATTAATTAAAAACCCTAATTGGACAATAATAACCCTAAGGAGGACGAAAATGACCTAAATGTTCATCCAATGACACAAACAAACCTATTGGATGCACAAAATTGGTTAAAAACCCTAATTGGACAAGACTAAGCCTAGGGATGACGAAAATGACCTAATAATGTTAATCCGATGACACAAATGAACTTATTGGAAGCACAAGATTGGTAAAAAAAACCCTAATTGGACAAGAATAAGCCTAGGGAGGAGGAAAATGATCTAAGTGTTCATCCAATGACACAAAACACCTATTGGATGCACAAGAATAAGCCTAGGGATGACCAAAATGACCTAAATGTTCATCCAATGACACAAACACACCTACAGGATGCACAAGATTGATTAAAAACCCTAATTGGATAATAATAAGCCTATGGAGGACGAAAATTACCTAAATTTTCATTAACACACCTATTGGATGCACAATATTGGTTAAAAACCCTAATTGGACAAGAATAAGCCTAGGGAGGAAGAAAATGATCTAATTGTTAATCCAATGACACAAACACACCTATTGGATGCACAAGATTGATAAAAAAAACCCTAATTGGACAATAATAAGCCTAGGGAGGACGAAAATGACCTAAATTTTCATAAATACACCTATTGGATGCACAAAATTGGTTAAAAACCTTAATTGGAAAAGAATAAGCCTAGGGATGAGCAAAATGACCTAAATGTTCATCCAATGACACAAACAAACCTATTGGATGCACAAAATTGGTTAAAAACCCTAATTGGACAACAATAAGCCTAGGAATGACGAAAATGAAATAAATGTTAATCAGATGACACAAATGAACTTATTGGAAGCACAAGATTGGTTAAAAACCCTAATTGGACAAGAATAAGCCTATGGAGGAAGAAAATGACCTAAATGTTCATCCAATGACACAAACACACCTATTGGATGCACAAGATTGATTAAAAACCCTAATTGGACAAGAATAAGCGTCGGGAGGACGAAAATGACCTAAATGTTCATCCAATGACACAAACACACCTATTTGATGCACAAGATTAATTAAAAACCCAAATTGGACAAGAATAAACCAAGGGATAACGAAAATGACCTAAATGTTCATCCAATGACACAAACAAACCTATAGGATGCACAAAAATTGGTTAAAAACCTTAATTGGAAAAGAATAAGCCTAGGGAGGACGAACATAACCTAAATGTTCATCGAATGAAACAAACAAACCTATTGGATGCACAAAATTGGTTAAAACACCTAATGGACAATATAACCCTAAAGGAGACGAAGAATTGAGACCTTGTCATCCAAATGACACAAACAAACCTATTGGGAGCACAAAAATTGGTTAAAACTAATTAGCAAGACTAAGCCTAGGGATACGAAATGACCTAATTGTTAACCGGATGACAAATAACTTATTGAAGCCACGTATTGGGTAAAAGAAGAACTTATGTGACAAAGATAGCCTAGGGAGAGGAAAATGACTGAGTGTTCAACCATGACACAAAACACCTATTGGAATGCACAATGAATAACCTACGGATGACCAATATGACTAAAATGTTTATCAATGACAAACAACACTAACGGTATGACACAAGAATTGATTAAAAACCCAATTGGATAAATAAGCCTATGGAGGACGAAATTACCTAAATTTTTCATAACAACGGCATAATGGGATCACATATTGGTACAAAACGCCTAATGACAAGAAATGCCTAGGGAGAAGAAAATGCATCTAATTGAAATCCACATGAACAAACACACTATTGATCACAATGATTGATAAAAAAAACTAAGTTGGAAAATATGAATGCCTAGGCGGAGGACGAAATGACTAATTTCTTAAATTAACCCCTATGGATGCACAAAATTGTTAAAAACCTTAAATTGGAAAAGAATAAGCTAGGATGAAGCAAAAATGACCAATGTTATCATGACAACAACCTATTGGTACAAAATTGGTTAAATACCCTAAATTGGACACAATAAGCTAGGAATGGACGAAAAGAAATAAATGTTAATCGAGATCCATAATGACTTATTGGATAGCCACAAGCATTTGTAAAACTAATGGTGGACATGAAATAGCCTGATTGGAGGAGAAAACTGAACGTTCATCCAATGACAAAACAAGAACACCTATTGGATTGCACAGATTGATTAATAAACACCTAATGGACAAGAATAAGCGTCGGAGTGATCGAAAATACCTAATGTATCAATGACACAACCACCAATTTTGATGCAAAGGATAATTAAAACCCAAATTGGCAAGAATAAACAAGGGATAACGAAGAGATGACATAAGTTCATCCCATGACAAAAACAACTATAGGAATGCAACAATTGGTTACAAAAACTTATTCGAGAAGAATAAGCTAGGGAGAGCACGAACATTACATCATCGAAAAACACATTGGTGACATCCATTGACTAGAAACCCTATTTGGACAGAACGATATAATAGTAAAGACCTATATGATCATGATACCAAATACTATGGAAGCACAATATTGAATAAACTGATTGGCAAGATAGCCTAGAGGATGAGACTAATTACATTAACAGAAACCTATTGGATGCACAGAATTGATTAAGAAATTGGGACCTAATTAGATAAGACTAGGCGCGACGTAAAATGACTAAATGTTAATCCCATGACACAGAACTATATTGCGCAATTAAACTAATTGCATAATCTAGGTAAATAATAAGACAACCTAATGAACAAAAACCTATTGGAGTGCACGAAAATATGACTAAGCTAAGTCGATCGAAATGACTAATATCATACTACAATGAATTATGGATAGTCACAAGACTGTAAAGTACCCTAAGACAGGAATGACAGCTAGGAGGAAATGACTAAATGTTCTCCAATGTAACAAAACACATCGTGCACCGTGTTGGATCAAAGATACAGGAAATACCTAAATTGTTTCTCCTGACTTAATACACTACATGCACTGATGATAACCTAGGCTAAGATAGTATGCAGCTACTAAATTTCATTAACACACTATTTGGATGACAATATTGGTTAAAACAACTAATTGGAGCAAGAATTAAGCCTAAGGGAGGAAGAATGATTCTAATTGTTAATCAATGACAAAACATCCCTATTGGTGCACAAGATTATAGAAAAAACAATATTTGGACGAATATAAGCCTAGGAGGACGAAAATGACTCTAAAATTATTAAAATTACACCTAATTGGAGCACAAAAATTACTAAAAACCAATAAAATAATAGCCTAGGGATAGCAAATGACGCTAAATGTTCTATCCCAATAACAAAAAACCTATGAGCAAAATTGTGTAAAACCCTAATGTGACAAAATAAGCTAGGAATGAAAAAATAAAAGTAATATGTATCAATACAAAATTATGGAATAACAATTGGTTAAAAACCTGACAGATATACGCCTATGCGGAAAAACTGACTAATGTTCATCAATGACACACAACAACCTATTGGATGCACAAGATTGATTAAAAACCTAATTGACATGAGAAAGCGTCGGGTAGGACGAAATGACCTAATGTTTCATCCAATGACAAAACACCTATTTGATCACAATTAAATTAAAAACACAAATGACAAGAATAAACCAAGGTGATAAGAAGACCTTAAATTTACATTACCAATGAACACAAACACCCTAAGGATGCACAAAATGGTTAAAAACCTTGAATTGGAAAAAATAAGTCCAGGAGGAAACAGAACATGAACTCAATATGGTCATACGATTGAAACAACAAACCTATTGGAGTGTCAAAAATTGTTAAACTATATGGACAAGAATAAGCTAGGGATGACGAAACATGCCTAAATGTTATCCGATGAAAATGAACTTATATGGATAGCAAGATTGGTAAACCTAATTGGACATAAATACCCAGGAGGAGAAAGGCATAAATATTTCATGCTCATTGCACAGCACGCTAATTGGAGCACAGAGAATTGATTAAAAACCTTAATGGACATAAAAACCAGGTAGGGAAAAATGACCTAAATGTCATTCCAATGAACAAAACAACTATTTGAGCTATAGATTAATAAAACCACTAATTGGAACAATAATACCCTAAGGAGACGAAATGACTAACATGTTCAATCCAATGCAACAAAACAAACCTATTGGTATGCAAAATTGGTTAAAAACCTAATTGGACTCCGACTAGAAACTAGATCGGATAGAAGAATGACTAAATTAATCCGATGACAAAAAATTGAACTTTTCGGAAGTCACAAGATTGGTAAAAACCTTATTGGACAAAAGAGCTAGTTGAGGAGGAATGAGATCTAATCGTTCATTCCAATGAACAACACTATTGTGCACAGAGATGTAGGATTGACCAAAAGACCTAGAAAGTTTATCCAAGCACAAACACACCTACAGGAATGCACAGTGATAAAACCTTAATTGGATAATAAAGCTATGGAGGCACGAAAATACCTTAATTTTCATTAACACACCATTGGATGCAAATTTGTCAAAAACCATGTGGGAACAGATAGCCAGGGGGAAGAAAAATGATCTAATTGTTTTTAATGGCTCAATGATACAGTAACACACCTATGTGCACAGATTGATAAAACCTAATATGGACATAGATAACCTAGGGAGGAGAAACAATACCAATTATTCAAAATACACCTATTGGGCACAAAGGTAAGAAAACCTTAATGGGAAGATAGCTGGAGGATGAACGCCGAGCGGCATGGACTTGTGATTTACGAAACTCTGGTATCCATAGAACTAGTTGTTGCTCCATTAGTTCCAATGACAACAAAACCTATTGGATGCACAAAATTGGTTAAAACCCTAATTGGGAAACAAATAAACCTAGGAATGACGAATAAATATGTTAATTGCCGATACTCCGAACTTAATTGGGCACAAAGATCGAGGTTAAAAAACCCTGAACGTGGACATGTGATCACCTAGGGGAAGAAAATATGGATCCTAATGTTCAATCCAATGCACCAACATCACCTATTGATGCACAAGATTGATTAAAACCTCTAATCTGGAAGAATAAGGCGTCGGGAGGATTGAAAAGGCCTAAATTGTTTCATCCATATGACACAAACGACCTAGATTGATCACAAGATAATTAAACCAAATTGGGACTAAGATATAAACCAAGGATAACGAAGACATAAATGTTCATCGATGACGACAAACAACCTGGGATGCACAAAATTTGGTAAACCTTAATCGAAAGATAGAGCTAGGAGGACGAAAATAACCTAAATGTTCAATCGAATGACCAAACAAAACTATAGGATTGCACAAAATTGGTTAAAACCCAATGGACAATAACCAGGGCAGACGAAAGACCTAAATGTTCCAATCCAATGACACAAACAAACTATTGGGAAGCACAAAATTGTAAAATCTAATGGACAAAATAAGGCCTAAGGAGGTAAGAAATGAGACTAAATTATCATCCAATAACAGACAGACAGCTATTGGATCACAAGATTGATTAAATAACCCTGATTGACAAGAATAACCTGAGAGGACGGAAAGATGACCTAAATGTCATCCCCAATGACACAAACAACTATTGATGCACAAAATTGATTAATAAAACTCTAATTGGACTAAAATAAGCAGGATTGACGAAAAGACCATAAATGTTCATCCAATGACACAACCAACCTATTGGATGCACAAGATGTAAAACCCTAATTGGACAAGAGCAATATGGAGGACAGTACCTAAATGTACCATGACACAAAACTACACTATTGATGCAACAAGAATTGAAAAAACAGATGGACAGAATAACCTTGGGAGGAGACAAAGACCTATGCGTGTCATCCAATGACACAAACAACTTTCGTTGCACAAGAATTAAAACCATTGGACAGATACAAAATAGAGACAAAAATGTACCCTAAAGTACACCAGATACACATACACATACCATAGATAAAATGTTTAAAAAACCTTTATTGGAAAGTATAAGCCTAGGAGGACGAAAATGTACCCTAATATTCATCCATGATGCACACAACCTATTGGATGCACAATATTGGTAAACTCTAATTGTGACAAGAAAAGCCTAGGTGGAAGAATGACTAAATGTTCTATCACATGACCAAACACCTAATTGGATGCACAAGATTGATAAAAGAAACCCAAATTGACAATAAGCATGAGGCATAGAAATGAACCTAAATTTCCTATGAATACAATACACTATTGAACACAAGATGGTTAAAACCTAATTGGACAAAGAGATACCTTGAGAGGAAAATGACCTAATGTCATTCCAATGACACAAACACACCTATTGTCGACAGCAAGAATTAGTAAAAACCCTAAAGGACAGAATAAAGCCTAGAAGACGAAAATCAATAATTTATCCAACATTGACACAAAGTGACCTTGATATGGAAGCAATAAGCTATTGGTGAACTAAATAGCCTATTGACAAAAATAAGCTTGAGACAGAAAGAACCTAAACTGTCCACATGACACAAAAACCATGATTGTGATCGCACGATTAATTAAAAACCTTTTGACAAGGAATACACTGAGGGACTAACGAAGACGCTAAATTTCATCATGACAAGCATTCCGATAGTGGACAAAATGTCACCTATTGGACACGAAGATAGCTTATGGAGGAAGAACATGAAACCTAAATGTTTACCAAATGAACAAACAAACCGTAGTTGGATGCACAAAGATTCATAAAACCCAATGGAAAAAAGCCTAAGGGCATACGGAATAACCGTAACATTCTCCTTATGACACAAACACACCTTTTGGAGAGCACAGATTGAAGTAAAAAACCTATTGGACAAGAAAAGAGGAGGATAAGATCACTAAATTTCATAATGACCAACAACGCTATGATCCACACAGAATTTGTTAAAAGACCCTAATTGGACAAATAAGCCAAGGGTAAAAATGACAAATGTTCATCCATGACACAACACACCTATTGAGCATCAAGACTATTTAAAACCCTATTGAAAATAACTAAGAGAAGTAAATGACCTAAATGTCATTCCAATCGACAACCAACTCTATTGGATGCACAAGATTATTAAAACCACTAATGGAGATAGCTAGATACGAAGATAATGTATCCGATGACACAATGAACTATTGAGCACAGAACTATAAAAAACCCTAATTGGGCAAGAAATCAGCCTAGGAGGACGAAAATGATTAAATGCATCAATGACAACAAACACACCTATTGGACAAAAGATTATGAAAATCCCAAATTGGACAATGAAATAAACCTAGGGATAACGAAAATGACCTAAATGTCCATCCAATGACACAACAACCTAACAGAGCAATATTGGT
>PGTU02002189.1:0-13600 GCA_002896215.2 Cicer echinospermum
CTGCAACTGCGACTGCGACTGCGCTGAGAGTGAGAGGAAGTAAAAGTAGCTAATTCGATCAGCCTGATTTTCATCAATTGCTGCTGAGGCGGTTATATTTGGAACCCCTTACACAGTTCACACCCCCAACACACTTCCTTCATTCATTTCTCATAATAAAACGTAAATCCACTTTTTTATTCTTTTGGTACAAAAGGTAAATCAAAAAGTGTTTAATGAATCGTCGTAAATTTTTGTCAACCAAAGAAAATAACTAATTTCATGTTTATTAAAAAATTAATTGAATATAATTAATATTTTTAATTTCACAAATAGTATAATTGTATTTCCAAAGTATCGTTCAAATAAGATGTTTAGTCCTAATAAAATGACGGTCTTATTAAAATAAAAATTATATTTATTATTTTAAAATAATAATTATGAAATATAATAAATATAAAATAGTTTTTCTAAAAAGATAAAATATAATTTTTAATATTTAAAATATAATATATAATTATTGATATATTATAATATATATATAATAAATCATGTAATATAAATTAAAAAATTGCCAAGAATATCACTTCGATTTTCCAGTGCGGGGGATACTATCCCAAACCCGTCCTTATGTCACGAATTGAAATGTCCGAGGAACAAACAGCACTTCGGACCTACAACCCAATAATTAAATGCGATTTTCCACCAAACAAACGGTTGACATGGGTAAACGCGGATACGGATTATATTGTCATAGTTAGAGAGGATCAACCATATTCTTTTTAGCGTCATGCAAAATTATAACCAGTATATTCAAGTGTATGTTGTTGCAATATAACAAGTTTTGGCATTAGGTTGACACAAATATATTTTTGAGAATTTTCACAATTTTGAGTTCTCTAAAAGTGTATAATTCAACAATATTTTAATTCTTGTAATTTTTAAAAATATATATTTTTATCCAAAAACTTAAAAATATGGAATTGATTTAATTTAATTTAAAAATAATTTTCACTCGTAATTTTAAAAATAATAAAAAAAATAGAATAATTTATAGTGTGTGAATCAAAAAAAATTTGCAAAGAAAACTAAAACAGGATAAAAATGTTTTTTATTGAAAATGTGAGCACCACAATTTGAGGGAATACATTATCTTATGCTTAAAAATAACATGAGAGCAGAGGCGGATGTTTTACAGAAATTACATAACTATTTTCTAAAGAATTCGATACGTTTTTTGAAAAGTTTTCCTAAAAGATTATTACTCAATCCAATCTTAAATATATAAGTAAAAATTCATTTTTTTTATTTTTGTTCATATATTCCAAAAGAGATTAATATTAAAATAAATTTATTAGTTGATCGAGACCCAAAAAATTTATTCGAATATTCTGTTGAAATTTCCTCACTAAATATAAGATGGGTCAAGTGATTGATTATTGAAGTTTGTGAAACTTGTGATTCAATGATGGTCCATTTAGACTAGGTTAGAAACCATGTGTTTTCTCTTTCTGTACACTACTTTGTGGGTTAAATGTATTTAATCCACAACAAAGCAATGATCTAACAGTCAAAGTATCACGTGGAATTTTGCTAAAACACACCCAAAGTTTTCAGCGGTAAAGTAAGAATAAGTTTGCAGAAATAACAATATTTTTTTAAAAGCTACTCACTAACCAAAACAGATTAATTAAATAATAATGAATAAAGATAACACAAATATAATATATTTCCGCAAGCATATCATATGCACTACTAGTTATCTCTCTTGTAAGTCTATTATAATATTAATATATCAAATATAGAACAATTGGAACAAAATTGAACCTTAAGACTCTCTAATTACATACATAAATATATAAACTGGTGACTAAATAATACAACTGTTAAAAAAGATGCAAAATATTTAACAGCTGGTGGTAATTACTCAAGGTCCATGCCAATAGCATGGAACTATTCATGGATCACCCATCTTCAACTTATGATCCACCTTATATTTGCATTAGGTTCTTTACTATATATTTTTTTTATTTTTTTATAAATTATTTATAGCTTATCTCTTGCTTTCTTTTTTTGGTATTGAATTGAGGGGACACCTTCCATAAAACACACATAATTGTATAATGTCCTTTTATGGAAAAGTATCTTATGGATTATGATGATAAAATTCTACTATAAAAGATCTTCTCACAGGTTTTGTTTGGCTTCCTTCCTCTTAGCATCTGGGCTACTATGTGAAGATGAACATGAACCAGCATTTGTTTTCATCACTTTTGTAGCTGAAGCACAAAGTATTATCCAAAACACCTATTGGGCTTTTGAGGCACACAAGGGATAGTAGATGCAACAATTGAATCCTTAACAGATGCATGTTTCAAATGACAACTCTTGAACCTTTTCAATACACTTTCAATAGTCTCTCCTGCAATAACAACACAAATTACACATTGTAAATATCAATTAAACAACGTCGTCGATTAAATTGCACATTAAACAACATTATTGTCATTTTGAATGGACCACAGGGTTTACCTTTTCTATGTGTTGAATCAGAGTAGAAATTGCTTTGTTAGTATCAATTGCTTGGGTTTCGGAAATAACACATGTTGCAACTGCCGCTGCAATCTCTGATGGTTTGAATTCCAAGAAGTCGATACCTGCATTGAATTCACACAATCAAAATTAATCAACTCCAACCTATAATTCATGATTTAATTTACTGCAGAGATTAGTTATTCTAGCAGTTAAGGAATTATTTTGTGCAATGAAGTTAATACTTTTAATGGTGCTTTATTATAAGTTGGGTAGATTGTGAAATTGAAGATCTTAATGAACTCTGATCATCATTAATCTTAGAAAGAAATATTCAATGAATGAGAAAGGAGTAATTGATTGCATTCTCCACTTCATATGTGGTCAGTATTAGAAGTTCCATTCGCTGTAATGGTTTTAGCTTCAAATACAAACTTCGAATCACCAACCTAAACGAAAGAATCAATATAGATCAGCACATGCAACATGAATAGATTGGAATTAACAAACACAAAGCAGTTTTAAAATGACAAGTTCCTACTTGTAAATCAAGAGTTTGCGGAACATCGGCTCCTCTACTTTGGCTGCCAAAGATAAGCAGGATACAGCCAACAATTGCATTGTCCAAGTTCTTCCCTTCTATGAATGGAAACAGAAAATTAGATCAAAATCAATCAAGAATAAAAAAGCTCAATTTCTGTGTTGAATTTCACTTCATTCATTGACTTACTGGTAATTCATATGCTGAAAGGAATCGATCCATGTAATTAATGGATAGATATGCACATAGAGGACCAAATCCGAAATATGATTGAAACCTATAAACATAAAGAAAGGGGCAATTAGATTAGATAAACAAACATTACAATCTAATCCAATCCAATCCATTCATAAAATGCATGAATCGGAAATTCAATTCAATTCATCTGTTAGTCAAATACAAGTAGAATCCAAGCAATGGATCATCATCAAATCAATAATGTTGTATTCAATTGTAAAGATATCAGTTCTTTCATTAAATCCAAATCCAAATAAATCGGCGCAGTTTCGAAGAAAGATCATCATTGTTTCATATTCCATTACACCCCCATCAACAGGATTTCAGAAAAGCACTACTTTTTTAAGTTCACTATCAAAAAAACACTTTTTCTTCAGTTTCCACAAGCAAAAACATTAAAATCAACAAGCATTAGATAGATTAGAGTAAGAAAGAGTAAAAAGCAAATAAAAAAATAGAATCTTACCTTTTGAATCCAATCGATGGCTTCGTTTCTAGCCCCCAAAGTCCAAATCATCCCCAAACTTGACCTATTCAAGTAATCAGAACCAGGCCATTTGTTGACATTCCTTTTCCAACATCAACATCAAACACTCTTCACTCTGCAAAGGCATCTCATCTGGGACACTAGGTTTTGGTTCCTCTGATGTTGGTACCTAGGACGCCACGAATCCTCTTCCATGGTATCCTCAAATTAGCATCATCAAAAACATGCTATCCTCAGTGCAAAGGAGACTAGAAACACAATCAAAACGGTGCCATTCCCAAAAACCCTTTTCTTCAAATTCACAAAAAATCAAAACTTTAAAAAGAATGATTAAAATGACAATCTGGGTTGAAATAAGAACAAAAGAATAGAATAGAGAGAGATGAAAGAGTTTTGTATTTTTGCAGACTCTTTCTCTCTGGTTCGAAGTTTCGGTGAATAGAGTGTGCAGCGAGAGAGGGGCCTTATGAAGGAACCCAACCGCTGCTTTTTAGGGTATAAAGGAAGAGAGAGAGGGAGTGGGGTGGGACAAGAGGGGTGGGTCTGTACAATGTGGATCGTTGCGTAGGTTTAAAATCGGTACAAAACAAATAAGGTTTAATCACTAATTACTCTATTTGTGAGAGACATATTCACACACGGATACATCAAATTAAATCAAATTGGAAAACAAAAAACACTTTATTAATACTAATGGTAATTATATTTTATTATTAGTAAAAAAGATTGTAGTACATATTTATCATATATTCAAATTTTGTCAAGAAAAGTCAATCAAAATACAAGGGAAAGGAATAAATCATGTTTAAGTATTTATTATTACTTACTCTTTTTTTAGAGATTAGACGTCAGTCTTTTTTTTACAAACAGATTTTTTTGTCTTTTTATTTACCATATATTACTTGTATTCACTTTTTATATACACATGTACTCACACAAGATTTTTTTTTTACTAAAGAATAAAACATTCCGTTGAATTGTTCACCCTTATATTCTTTAGTAAAAAAAATAAAAACAGTCTAAATCCTAATGATAGGAGTAATTAAAAGTTATATATATGTTTTTCTAGAAAAGAAGTATATATTGAGAGTGATTGGTTAACTAAATTGAATTTTATTACTACTTTAAAAATATTTATTTTTTTTGGATTTACCCTTAAACAACATTCTGTTACATACTATTTTAAAATAAAATGTGAACTAAAAATAATATTTAAAAGATAGATATATAAATATTAATTTTTAATTAATACTTTATTTTTTAACATTTATTTTCTTTTATATTATATTTCTTACCTATATGTCTTAAGAATTCAATAAGGTCACACAAATCCTTAACTCATTTATTCCGTATTTTGACTTACCCCTATTTAACCCTGTAAATATTATGAATAGCCCTGCACATTAATTTGACAAAAATATACACCATTCCTTCAATTTCACTTATAATGTAATAAAGCACGGTCGTCAATTTATGTATTTACCCTTTTCTAGGTTGCAATTAACCCAGAAGTACCATTCGTAATAATGCTATTTCCAAATTTACAGAGCGTTGCCGACTAATTGGTCAGTTCAAGCATCCATTTAATAGACTACAAACTTTCCTATAATACCATTCATTTTAAATTAATTTTGTATTATTAAATTTCACTATGGTATATAAATAAACAAAAATTTGAAAAAACTTGTATGAGTATAAAAAATTATTTTTTACTAATTATAATAAATGAATTGACAAAGAGTTCAGTATAGGTATACATAAACAATTTTACATTAACATAATATATAAATTGTTGATTGTATAATTATTTTATTTATAATAGTTAAAACATAAAATAAAAATTAGTTAAATTAACTATTTATGTAAAATTGATTTAAACCGAAGTCATACCATTTTGTTTCGATTGATAAATGAGAATGGCGAAGAGGTGGTTTACTATAGCAATGACCAAATGAAAATGTGGATTAAGAAATAATGAGGTAAAATTAAGGGGTTAATAATTGATTAAAGTGTAAAAGTAAAAAAAAATGGGACCATAGTACGTGCACAGTGTGTTGTATTCTCCCCGTTCGACGCGGGTGTGCAACGCTGACATTGGGCGATGACCGGAAGCGTCGTTTTCGTCCTTATGTCTGTCATTTTTCCTTTCTGTATTACTAGCTGTCATTTCATTTTCATTTCCCTCCACCATTTCCCTCCCCCCCGCCAAAATATAATCAATATTATTAGTAATATCACTTTTTTCATTTCAATTTCAATCTACTAATTATTATCAGATCAGATCAAAAATTTAACTTCTTTCCTTCCATATTACGCCAACTAATTTCGCATGATTGGATCGCATGTGAGTGAGTCGTGACAACGGTTGAGATTTATCTTTTCAATATACTTTATTATAATTTTAATTTAATATATTTATTTTTTCATCACTCTAACTTTAACACTCAAATATTGATATTATAAATTAAATATTTTTATTTGTCATTAAATTCAATATTTTATAATTATATGTGTAATTTTAGAGACTCTTGATTCAGTTTCATACTCTATTCACTTATAAATTAATTTTTTACTCGATATATCGTTAAAAAGTATTTTTGCGTACACTTAACTTGCCGAACTATCATTTTCTTTTTGTTAATTATTAACTTTTTAAAGATACGGGACCCTCTAGTTTCAAAAAGAAAGTGGCCTCTAATTTAAATTTTCAATTAAAAGGTAAATAAAATTTAATCAATAATTATTATAGTAAAATTTAATCTTTAATTTTTATGAATATTTTTGTTTTTAATTGAAGTTTATTAATTAGTCGAATTTAATAACTTGATTAATGTAATTTTTTAAAAGATTTAGTTTTTAGAGAATTAAGATCTTAAAAATTCAGAGTTCGATCAAAATCTAAAAGGTAAGTAAAGTTTGAACTCAAATTCGAACTTAAATTCTCTCAAATAATTCGTATTTAGCTGAAACTCATTAACCACACGAGTCTACTCACTTAATTAGTGTAATATATTTCTTTCATCGTGTTAACCATTTTTTAGTCAAAATATATATTTTTTTCTAAATTTTTTATGATACTTGTACATTTTTGTCTTATGTACTTATTATTATTATTATTATTATATTGTATTAAGTTTAATTTATTAATATATATTTGATTTTTCATTTTATTATTTAAAAAATTATACAAAAAATGAAAATCTAATACATGATCACATCTTATCTTGTGGATGTAATATAGTGATCACATAAAAAATGGCATTTTTGTATTTTTTTTTTTAAGTGGAGCATATTGGGATATTAAGAAGACCACAAATGTTTCCATTTCTTAAAAGAAAAAGGGCCTTTGGTTCCAAAAGGAAAGCGACTTCAAAAAAAAAAAACAAATGTATCCATTTCTTAAAGATAAAAGTTTATCCAATTTCCAAAGGAAATAGGCTTTTGATTCTGAAGGGAAACAAATTATGGTAATTTAAAATCCGTCATAAGGTAAAATCAAATAATTTCAACTTTTTTTTTCTTTCAATTGAATTAAAATTAATAATTTATAAATTTATAAATTTTAAGGGTGAGTCTGATTTAACACACCAAAAATGAGATACGAGATTTTAATAGTGTGGAGGAGAGAGAAAAAAAAGATATATGTTTGGTTAAAAAAATAAAGAATGAGATGATATAAATTTTAAATTGTATGTTTAGATTAAATTTAGGAAAAGAATTTTAAATAGTTTTTAATTTATATTGACTAATCTCTCTATTTGTTCACTAAATTCCTCAAAAATAAGAGATATCACGAAGGATTTTGTTTTCCTTTATTCTCCTTCAATCAAATAGACTTTAATTTTTTTTGGCTAAATATTAATTTTTAAATTCTATAGAAATTGTTAAAGATTTATTATTGTTTTTTTTATTAAAAAAACTCGCATGATGGTGTTGGTATTGGACCAACTCGAAGTCGAATGAACTAGCTCAACACATATTAATTTTTTGATCAAACTATGTATGTTTAACCAAACTATATAAATGTACTTTAGATTTTTTTTTATGACACTAAAAATACACGGGTTAATTGGATTCGTCAAATAAATCAGCGTCATTTTGACAATTCTATGTGTGTCCGATAAATTTTTCTCATGTATAACAATATTATAATTTAAAAGACAAAATATACATTAAGGGGTCTTTAAAGTTAATTGAGATTTCATACAAATCATTTACATATATTGTGTGAAGTTAGTCAAATCTTCGTAAAATAGTTTTTTATGAAAAATAGATTTCTATGTCTAAAAATATAAATTTATTTTAAACTAAATTTATTTGCGTAATGTTACGCAAAAACTTACCATTCAAAAAGTAAATTGTATTTCAATTCATAAAGATTATATCTATAATTACTTCAAACGAAAACATTTTTTATAAATGTATTAAGAACAAAAATTGGTACGACACGGTATAAACATTTTTAAATATAAATGATTGTTTCACGTAATTTTTTTTTATTAAAAAAAGAAACATGTTTGAACTTTTAAAAATAAATTGCCCCAACGTGCGATGTAGTTTTGTGTACAATATATAGATTGATGCAATTTAAACCTTGAAAATTCAGTCAATGAATTCATACAAATAACGTAAAAGAGGTGTACTTTTGTTCTTTACCAGCCACTTTGAAGTCCGTCTCTTTTGGGATCGAGAATCAATATTGGTTTCAAGTACAATTTGTTTGTTAACATTCAAAATTGACCACGTTGAGTAGGACTAATCCTTCATTAGGCTACACTAACGAGCAAGGATTACAATGGAAATACTGACTTTTGGTGTTTCAAAATAAGGTCTTACAAATGATTTCTTAGAGCAAGTTACAACTTTTCGTGGTTGGTGTGTTTATAGGTTTTTATAGAGAAAGAGGTGGAGGGTTTGATTACGTAAGTTTTTGGAATTTTCAAATGGAAGGGTTTTGGTAATTTGTGATCAAACAGTTTTTTTGAAGATAAAAGTTGGTCCAATCGAACGTGTTTTTGTTTCGGATCATTCATTCAGATGAGATGCGCCTCGACTAGGCAATATCGTTGGCCTCTTTGAATAATTTTTCATTTTCTTCATATGCTCTTTGATTATTGTTTTTGGACAAAATAATATTAATTTTTTTCCTTAGTTGCAGGCAAGCAATATCTTGCGTTTGGGTTTTCTGCGACAAAGTACTCTCGGAAGTATTATATTTAAATGTCAAGCCAAATTTAACTATATAGTTCAAAATAAATATGTTTAGATATTATGATTTCTTCTTATTTTTTTAACATAGTATATGCGCAGGATGAAATGTGGTTATGCGTTATCAATTTTATGCCGAATGTCAGCAAATACACGTGAATACTTTGGTGGTGATTTAATGTGGTGACTCTCAACGTCAGTTTACCTACTGTAATCCTCAACTGTGCTCACTTTCTTATCTATCTTCACTACTATATTACCGACAATCAGACAACTCATAATCAGACAAATTACAATGAAAATTACAATTGACTGATTAATTATTGGAAAATTCATTTTTAGTGATAGTTAAGAGACTATATGTAGTGTACATTTTATTGATTGATAAAGAAATAGGTAGTGTTACATGACTGTTAGTCATCACTTTATAGTTAAGCAGTTCAGCGGGAGGATGAGCTCTAAGATGATAATTTACTTGAAATTTTGAAATTTATGAATATAGTAGCGAGACTAGATCAGTAATGTGATTGTTTACGACTATGCGGAGTAATATCTGACAGAGTAATTTTTTCGATGACCATGTGAAAAACAAGATTCTTGTCTTCAAATCGAAGTTGATTTATGCAATAACCAAGGGAAATTGTATCAATTGTAAATATGACATTGATTAAAATAACATATATGCACTTATGAGACTAATCCTTTATTGACATACAAATGAGAATAATATTGAACTGAACTTCTATCAATCATTTGAGAATGAAAAATAGAGTTAACCAATACTAGAGCTTAGTAGATAGACAAACAGGTCAAAAGAGATGTTGCTAGTCTTTATTTCACATTTACAGAGTTCACATCTAGAAGCAATTTGACAACCTCGAGAGATTAAATTATCATCTGTAGATATCAAGCTATTCAGATGAGAATTGGAAGAAAAGAATACAAATATGCCAAATAGCTTGACCCAAGCGATTTGTTGTCCACTCGAAGGTCTATAGAATAGATAAGCCGTTTTAAAACTTAAAACACTATAATTGTTTAATCTCCAAACCAGAATTATAAGTAATTATGATAAAAGTTATACATATTAAACATCTAGTAGTTGTGATTGAGTGACAGCGTAAAAATTATTTACATTGATAATGTATATCTAAATTAAATATTATTCGTACTTTGTGAAATGATTAACAATATACAAATATCTCTCTACCAACAATAATGCAATTGATGTAAATTGCAATTTGATTTTTTGATTTTTTGGTACGAACAAATTACATTTAGACACACAAAACTTAACTTTTTGATATTTTTAAAAATTATAAAAGGTTTAATATTGGCTTTTAACTTTAAAAAAATTACCTATGTTTGTGGTGTGAAGTAGTCACTAATGTTATAAATAATCAATTTCTGATAGAAATCTAACTGCGTTTTGGAAAAACGTGTATACAATAAAATTTAAGAAAAAATCAATTAATTTGAAAGTTAAAATGTTAAGCAGGATTAAGAAAAAGTCGAAAATTCGATATATTGTCGCTAACAAAATTATTCATCGATCAACTAACAAACTGTCGCTAATATTTGTCTATAAGAAAATAATTTAATCAACAATTTCCTTACCATGCAATTCTGAGTCTTACTAATTTCTAGCTAGTCGTGAATGATGATCACTACTCAATTGGAGACAAAATGTCCAAAACTTCGACCAATAGTGACTCTAGATCCATCCTTTATATCGGAAAAATTTACTTAAGATCCATTTCTGTTTTATAACCGCGTTGACCATAGATCATTGGATGAGTCAATAGTGAAAAATATATCAATGGTAAATTTTTTTGATTGAATTGGACCACAAAACCATAGCAAGACGCTTATTAATTTTATTTTCACTTTGGATGCTGGTTTCTTGGATTCAATAACCAAGCCTTAGACGTGCTTGAACGTGAATTTTTTTTAAAAAAAAGAGACTTTAAGACACAAATTTCTAACCCTTTTCCCAAATCTAATCTTTGAAATTCTCCTTTTTATATATACTATCCGAAATTTAAACTTTTTTCTGCTTTTTGCCAACTTCAGTGTGATGGTCGTGTGACTAACAATATTGAACACATTCACTTATTCCTTACATCTGCTTCATGTCAGTTTTTATTCAAATTCAAAGTCTATATTCTCTCTTCCTAATACTTTATCTCATATATTGGTTAAAAAATTAGAGTTCTTAATTAACTGACTGAGATTCGAGCTTTACAGAGTAACGGGTGTCATCACATACACATATCCTTTATTTTATTTTTATTTTAACTTGTCCCTTCCGTTGGGTTACTTTCTTTTCTCTTGATTTCCTTTATCTTTTGCTACAGATGCCATGGTCAAGTCAAATGTTTGTGTCATGTGACAGGGCTTTAAAATTTTGATACAAATTAAAATGTTTTCTTAATATGTCATTTATACATACTTTGCCGCGTTAATTGAATCGAGATAAGATTAATTTAAAATCATGTTAAAAATTATAGTTATCATATATTTGAATCATGTTAAAAATATAATTAATTATGTATTTGAATTTATCATATATTCTATAATTATGTATGTATTGAATTTTTTAAAAGTCTCACACTAGATGACAAATATATGACAAAATGTATTATAATGACAGATAGTTTTGCTCTATAAATGATTTTCCAATCTAAAATATAAGATGAGTATCGGTCTATCCAAATACACTAATCCCATCATCTATCATGTTTTAAATCAACAAAATATAATAACTGAAAAAGAAGATAATAATGTTTTTTATTAAAATTCTTATTAATCTAATGATGTATTTTAATTGTTATAATAAAGTTAAAGTATGAATAATAAATTGAGAATTGGTGTTAGTAGATTGTATTGAATATATATAATTTGAAAAAAAATGTAAAATATACATAAAAATTATAGCTGAACACTCTTTTTTGTGACATTTATTTTTGTTAAATTGTCTAGCATTAAAATTATTAAAGGAAAAAAAAGTGCACGAGAAAAAATTATAGTTACATTAATAAGGTTTTATTTGTACAGATAGATTAATAAGGTTATATATATATTGGTACTTTGATTACGGACATAACTTTGATGCTCGTAGTTATATGTTTGTTGCTGCAACAGACAACTCTAGTTTTGCAACATGTCTCATTGAAAATATATACGTTGTCAAAATAATGTACGTTACGTATTTGGCTTTGGCTACATACGTGGTCACGTTTACATCACATGCCGTATACGTATATATGTCATCTAATTATTGTGTACAAATTATAATTTATAAGACCATTGGTCATTAATAAATTAATTGATGAGTATTCAAATGAAAGTTCTTAACGTCTTCTCATAGCTTATTACTTAACACTGTCGATCTAAATACTATTCCTTATAAAGGACATTTAGTTCAATCTTCTTAATAAATAACATTGGAGTTTAATAACGACCAAGTGATTCTTTATTGGTCTTTAGAGCTCGTATATATTTATTGCACGATCGCCTTTATTCAAGATCTATAGATAATATAACCAGTGTGCATAGCATGGGGCACTTTAAATATACTTCTTTATTGATTCACGGATACAACCAAATCAAATAAGTTGTTTAAATTTGTCTATTTTTTCAATAATTTAAATATGGTGTATTATGAAAGGTGAAGACTAATGGTTGAATTGTATATCTATTATAAAATAAATATAATGTTACATCTCCTATATTCATAGAAAAGATAATATATATACAGACACTTGATATACTTGCTAACATTGATTTTTGTACTCACCATTTTACTTGTTAAGATTTTTTATTGTGTTGTATTTAAAAATTATTTTTACGGCAATCGATATACTCTTCCATTTTTTCGTTTGAGTTAATCACGATGTTTGCTTTATTAGAGTACATTATTTTCTTTTTCACTTTAATTTTATCCCTTTAAATTTTGCGCGGAAGTTTATATTGAGACAATGTTATTCATATTTGTTTGATTGGATTTTAGCTTACTTCTCTTGCTTAATTCTACTATGAAATTTTTGCACTCTAAATTTTTTACTTCAAAAAAGTTGTTTAAATTATTTGATGCATGAGATTACAGAGAATTTAATTTCCAATATTAATAAATATAAATTACTACTAAATATAGAAATAAACATGTCAACTAGGTGAGACAGATCCATGCTTACTCTGTTTAACAAATTATTTCCAGCCATGCCACCGGTCCATTCCCTTATTCTAATGTGAGATGCAGAATGCAACAGATACTGAGGGAATTATAAAAAAGAACTAGATTACTTTTTTTTTTTTTTTTTTCTGAGCCTTTTTTTATGAAAATAAATACAGATAGTTAGTTCAATTAGGTTATAGAAAATACATGCACGTTGTACATTAATTCTCTAATTAATACATAATTTAACCCTACTTATTCTCTTCTTTAGATTAAATTTCAAATAATTCTCATTGCAATGAAAATGAACCATAAAACTATGGGTGTCTCGAATAAGTTAGATGGGACCCATTTAAATTTGAAATAATAGGTGAATTAAGATTAAAGTATATTAGATAGAGAATCAATTGTTACAATTTGTGTCGTATGTATGCACCAT
>PGTU02002191.1:0-11931 GCA_002896215.2 Cicer echinospermum
TTCTCAACCACCTCACTGCCCTACACATGACTTTAGTACTCTCTTATCTAATCCTCTTCTGTCCACCATGTCTCCACTATTTGTTTCACCACAGAAAACCAGTTCTTCCATTTTTGGAATAAGTCAGTTTTTGAACTTTCCCGCTCCTGCTGACCACTCTACCTCATCTGTTGGTCCTCTACCATCCATTTCATCTTCTTTTGCCTCTCTCCCATCCTTATCTGCCATGCCTATTCCCTCCAACACAGTTGTCGCTGCCTCTTCTCAACCCTCCGCTCACATTCCCTCCACTGACACCTTAGCTGCACCCTCAAACTCTGATATCATGGCCGCTCTCCAGATCATCATGACAAGACAAATTCAGCATGATCAAGAGACTGCTCTACTCAGAACTTGGATGGCTGATCATCTTGCTCCCAAGCTGGGAATTCCACCTCCGCCTCCTCATCCGGTGCCCCCTCCCTCTCAGATCCCTCCTGCTGGAAAATCCTCCTCCTCCGAAGGATCTTCTCCCTCCCTAGCATCTTAGGTCTATCCCTTGTATCTTTTTGGATGACAAAGGGGGAGAATTAAGATAGATTTTCTTTTATTCTGTTACTGCTCTCTTGTTATTGTTCTGCCTCTTTTATTGTATCTTTGCCAAAATTAATGAAATCTTGTTATCCCTTGTTATCTTTAATAAAACTCTTTCTGATTACATTTAAACATTTTATGTTGAATTAACAAATGCACAAATTGAGGGGGAGCTGTTACAGCTCTTTATATTAGAATCAAATTAAAATCTAAATTAACATGTTTGTCATCATCAAAAAGGGGGAGATTGTTGAGACAAACTCTCTATTTTAAAGTTTTGATGAAAATAAACAAAGGTTAATTAAGAATGTTAATTATGATTCTAAATGTTATGTTAATTTAACTTGTGTTCTTGAGTGGTTTTAATTAAGAGCAGAATCAAGCAAATACAAGAAAAGACAACAACAAGATCATTCTGCATCATAAACAGAGAATGATCTTCAGCTTCACCGAATTATCTATCACAGCATGTTGTTCAAAGTTTATCTACATCGTTAACAAAGAATCTGCTCTGGAAATCATTCATATCTAACAAGTACATGGCAAGGAACAAGTACAAATAATCCAGACTCAAAAAGGACATTTGATCGCAAAGATCAAAGAGTTCAAACATGGACAAAAGTCATGACGGCTTAAGAACTCCAAAATTCAAATGTCAAGAAAACTTGATCAAACTGGGTATATGACAAGACAAGAACAAAGGAAATACAGAACATTCAAAACGGGAACTCCAGAATGATTATTGAAGCTCAAGAACGTTCAAACTGATAAAACCAAGAACGTTAATCATTCTCCGTTTTCTGCACATCAACAGCAGCCTTGCATCCTCTCTGTTTCAGTCTGCAATTCGCTTCAAATCTTCTCCAACCTCCTCTAGCTACACTCAAGACTCAAGACAAATAATGTACCATCCAAGATCAATGAAGAAATGTCAAAGAAAGGACAGAAGTGCTTTCAATGCTAAAACATCAAAAGTCAAAAAGCTGTTTTCAAAGCAGCATTATTTTTATTCTAAAAATAATGTTTTGGTCAAAAAAGCATGGCCTCTCCAACAACTATTTCGTACATCTCCAGCCTATAAATAGAAGGCCATTATCTCAGTTCTCAACAAGAAATTCAAGTGCTAAGTAATCAACAATATACAATCACACTTAAGCTTGAAATTCTGCAAAACAGAGGCAACATCACTTTATGCAATTCGCGAAACAGCCACTGCTGCACATTCACATATCAGCTGCGAAATTGTCATTAGATACTCTGTAAAGAATCTATTCTCAAACAAGAGTTGAGCAATATCAGATTCTATCAAATTCAATCATTTGTAAAAACTCAAACTATAAGAGTTTCGTTATAGTTTGTTTAAGATTGCTTCCTATCAAGGTTAGATAGGTGTTGTGATTGCTTTCTGGGTGGAAAGTAATTAAGAAAGAAATAGATCAAAGTTGATTTATTCTAGGTGTTGTAAGATTAAGAAGGTTCTTCATTTTAAACACTTAGTGGAAAATCTCACAGTGTGAGGACTGGACGTAACTCACGTTGGGTGAACCAGGATAAATCTTTGTGTGGTATTATCTTTCCTTTCTCCTTCTTTATTATACTGCATTAATCATTTGAGATAAAGTATAAACTGATTTTCTGCTAATTAAAGAACGTTCTCTGTTTGGAGGTATTATTAGGAAGGATTTATGGATCACTTAATCAAGTTTTGTTGTGGCTTTTTTGGTAGTGTAGAAATTTTTCAATGTACCTTTTACATTGTTATATGATTTTTTTATTTTATTTTCAAACCCATCAAATATATATTTTATTCCAAATGTGACCAACAATCCTTGAAGAATTTATCTCTCTTTTAATTATTTACAAACAAAATTATTTAATACATTTTAATAGGGACAATACTTGGTTTTTAATAGGACAATAACAATGTTATTCAACAACTAAAAGTAACACGTACGAGTCATTGGGGGCCATCTGCCCAATTACTTTGCTGACGAATGCTTTAATCCACAATATTAAGTATTCTAATATTTTTTAACTCACTTGGATCATCTTTCCAGATGATGTTTAATATATAAGATAAATTAAATTAAAAAAATTAAATTTAATCTAAATTTAATTAAATATATTATTTTTATTGATAATTATTTTTATTATATATTTAAATTGAAAGGAGTACGATGTCCTCAATTTCTTATGAAAAGAACACTAAAAAAAGAGAGTTCTTGTCCTCACATTATTGAAATATAACATAGAGATATAAAATGGGATCAAGTATACTCGAAAATTTATAAATAACTTGCCATAATTAATTGACACTTTTAATTTCAAATTAATATCAGTAAACGTTACTTTTTGATAAAATTTTATATAGATAACAAAAATGTTTTTCAATCAGCTATGCATTGATAGGTTTTGTTTATTACTTTTTCTCACTATCTGAATGGCAATCAAAAGTTATAATTAAGTAATATATTTCAAATCATGAATGCTGATCAAGTTTCATGCTTCACTAAAAATCTTTTGGCCCTTGTAAGTGACGTTGCAACTACATAAGAAATTAGACATTACATTTTAATTTAAAATCTTAAAACAATTAGTTTATAGTTCCTTTAATTTATTGTCAACGTCATTTTTTCAAACAATGTGGAAACTTGATAACTCAACTTTATGAGAACTAACTTTTTGGTCACTATTGAATTTAATTTAGACTGCATAACAAATCAGTATGATGCTTGATTTTGATAAGGGATGGGTGTAGAGAATCTCATGGAGAAGTTCTATCTGCATTGCAGGAAAAAATATTTAGAAGTTATGTGACAATTGGAGAATAATGCGTCAAGTCCATCAAGTTCATCCATTTTATTTCCATGTGCTCACTGATAAAAATTGTTATTATGTTAATCTTCCCTCACAAAAGAGGTTCTACTTTCAATTTTCAAAAGATCCTTCAGCCTATATTTAATACATAGTATTATGTTTTTTTTAAAGGATAGTATTATATTTACTTCTATATGATGTTATATATGTTTTTTTGCAATTTTTTCATATTTTTAAGGTGTTTATATTTTATAGTAAATTCATAGATACCTACAAATATATACATGAAAAATATCTACACAGACATAGAACATGTACTAGGATATTTAAAATATGTAATGTAATATATTTTGTTGATTTACACGGTACTAGGAATGGTTAATCCATTAATTATGAAATTCTATGACTCTAGCTATATTTGACAAATTTAGGTGCTAGAATAAAAAAAGAAAAAAAGTTGGAATGAGTTATTTTTGCTATAGACACGATCATTCCAAATGCTGAACAGGTCAGAGACCAACCTGTTTTCACTCAAAACAACAAGTTTTGTATCCACAAATTACAACATATTATTTTTACAAATTTTCCTTAATATTGTGAGGTCCCTGATATCACTAGTCAATATTTACACTGCAATCAAATCGCTAATTCCTGATATAAATACTTTGGTATTTGGACATATCAAAGACTTATTCAATCTCATTATCATGAATTGAAATAATAAATCTTGTTCTCTTTTCTTATCCTTAGACCTGTGTTAAAGGAAAAACAAAAAAACACAAACAAGAAATAAAGTTTTTCAGTCTTAATAATTTTCTTCAGGTCTCTTTTTGAGTGAATAGAGAAAAGAAAATGTCATCACAGAGACTCTTTGATAAATGCAAAGCTTGTGATAAGACTGTTTATGTGTTTGACTTGTTAACTTCTTGAAAGATATACCTACAATAAAAATGCCCTTCAAATGCAGTCACTGGCAAGGGATATCTTACGAACTTCAATCATACCTTTCTCATTGGTTTTTTTCTTGTAACTGATTCAGAATGTTATAATACTTTTTTCATATTTCTGATTCATTGACTTATTATGGTTGAATTGATTTGGCATCAATAGTTTTGGTATTTTTATAGCCTAATGCGTTTAGAAAAACAACCTCAATTTAAACAAAAAAAAAGAACATACTAGATTGTATTTATGTTTCCGACTGCAGAGCAGCTACAATACATTTCTATATTATATCAAGATCAGGGTTATATATTACAATTTGTATTTAAATACTACAGTTCAGTCGTAGCCCAACAAATGTTGGAGATCAGCTCTAGCGGTTTGCCCATTTTTCAATAAATTATGAGTTATACTCAACGGTGCGCTTTGGGAATATCGCATATCAAAATCATAAATAATAGAAACATGAATTATTTAACTAATTACATGCATATTTCATATAAATTGAACCCATGTTATGAATATATGGATTGGCATTTTGCACATTGTTGAATTCAATTGATAGCTAATTTTGAAGCATCTATTGTCCTAGTGTCATAACTTCAAATTTTTAATGGAATTATTAGGCAAAGTTGGAACTTTGATATGATTGATCCATAGAAAAATAAAAATATTTAATGTGTAGTATAGACTTGTGTCTGAGTTCGGTGTTATGTGTTTCAGATGAGCACCTGCTGCTCAATGGACGGTGTCCTCTATTGTAAGCCACATTTTGAGCAACTTTTTAAGGAATCTGGAAATTTCAGCAAGAACTTTCAAACAGGTATAAGATGTAAAACATCTTTTGTTATAATTTTGTGTTACTTTTTTTGTTGTTAAGCACAAATTGATATGCAATTGTCACTTTGTGTTGATTTGGCTAACATATGATATGTTGTTTTCATGGCTAAAATGTGGCAGCAAAATCCTCTGATAGACAAAATGAGCTTGTGGTATGTTGTTTATATAACCTAAACATATTTTGAGTGTTCTTAAATGTTTTCCTATAATCTTTCTGACTCATGAGTTATAATTTTCTTCATTTACAGAACAAAACTCCTAGCAGACTCTCCTCTATGTTTAGTGGAACTCTAGACAAATGCTCAGTTTGCTCAAAAACAGTCTATCCTTTGAGAAGGTTGTATGGCATCCCCAATCTCATTGTTGATTGTTTAATTGACAATTTAAAAAGACATAGATGGTTCCAAGAAGTTTATTTTTCATTACTCTTAAGTCCTTGAACATTTTAACATTTTTATTATAAATGATTTCATATAACAATGTATGACAATGAACAACACACACTCTTTCAGATATAGTCTCTTCTCCAATTAGCTAATTTAATATAAGCCACCTACATTTGTTTTGAAGTGACTTGATTTATTGGAACTGGTTGCAAGATAGCGAGATGATTTAAAATTATTTATAAAAGGTATTTTAGCCTCTAAATGTGTGGTACATTTGTGATTATAGTATCCAATATATAAATAACAAAATATATTTAAATGCTTCTTTTGTTAATGATTTTGATTTTGACTCCAAATGTTGTATTTAATTTTGTTGATTTAGTCTTCAAATGTTTATTTGGTCATTAAATTACTAACAAAAAACCATTTGATGATGTGTTTTTAAGAACTACAATTACAAGTCTCGCATACTTAGGGACCAAGATTACTTTTACCGTAATTATTTAAATCAAAGAGACATAACATCTAAGAAAAAGAGTTTTGGAGAGTTTATTTCTAGCATTTTATGAAGCTCCAACACATACATGGATACTAGACACGACATTGACATCCTGGATCTCAGAACAACATGCATAAAAAAATTACATTTGACCATTACATCATTACAAAACATCTAATACTTTGTAAATATTGACAGTATATAACTAATATTTTTGGGTCTTGTGTGGTGACCCAACTTGAACAGACTATAGATGGGGCATGTTGACATCGATACGTCAACACGGATAATAATCTGAAAAATTATAATAATTGAATGTAACTACACATATCAATGTCAAATACTAACAAGTATCAAACACTAGACACATTCAATATGAATGTCGGTGCTACATATCTAGCTCGTATTCTAATCGAACCAAACTAATTAAACAACTTTGGTTTGTGAATAGATGTCACTAGAAGGGAAATGCTACCACAAAGAATTGCCTTTAGGGTGTGCTCATGCAGGTTGCCACCTTACACATTCTTCTATGCTGCCCTAGATGGTGTCCTCTATTGTAAGCACCATTTCAACAACTTTTCATGGAGAAGGGAAATTACAATCATGTACTTCAAGCTGCTGCAAACACGAAAGAAGCAACTCCCACCTCCTGAACCCGCTGAACTTAATGATGAACCACAAAGCCAGAAGAAACTAAAGAAAGAGACTAAGATAGAAACAGAAGAAGAACAAAGAGAACAGAAGAAAAACTGAAACAGAGGAACTTGAATTGCTACTATCTCTAATTTTCTTTTCTGATTGAATTTTCAGTGTATATCTAACATTTGTTAACAAATTAGTTTAATTGTAAGCTAATTTGAGAGATGTTTATTTACGTATTCATACTAAGGATTGTTTAATATATACAATGTTGTATTGTTTTTATTCCTTTTTGTTGGAGATTATTCTCCTGATGTAATAGTAAATTGCAGTAAAGAAAGATAATATAATACTTTCCATTTTTTTTTTGTATTTGTATTTTGATTCATTCGGCCAGAATAGAAATAACGAAAGTGCAATTAGGGTAATGAAATTTATGATATCACGGTTATGCATGCTTGATTCTTGTTTCATTCCTTGATCTATTTTGAATTCACCTGGTATTTACTATTTATAATGTTCAAGACATTATAAACTCTATCTTACAAATTTTTTGAATTTGTTCAGAGGATTAATAAATATGAATTTTTTTAACTCTTAACACTTACAAATTCATAATTATTCAATGTTGTTAAAAAAATTTAAATATTTTATAAATATATTTTATAATATTAAACTTGGTATTATTTTTAAAATTGAAAGGAATATAAAAATTTGAAACTAAAATTAAAAATCACCATAAAAATGTTGCGGAATAAAGTATAATTAAAATATTATAAAGCATAATTTATTAATTTAAACTTTAATATAATTTTAACGAAGGTACATTAAAAATAATCCTTTATAAGTTTAAAAAACTTCAAGTATAATTAAAATATTAAAGACTATAAATTATTTAAATTAAAACTTAATTATTTTAACGAAAGTTACATTGTAAAACAATAATATCCTTTATAGTTTTAAAAAACATTCGCCTTCTCTGTACTTATTAAAAAAAAATATATCAAATATTATTTTTTTATCACATTTACGATATTTATGTCATGTATTATACGACATAATTATAATTTTTTTTTTAATTTATAAAGTTACCACAATACATCTAATATTTGTAATTTTAAAATGTATTATTATATTTTTAGTAGCATAACTAAAGTCTTTTTGATAGATAACAGATAAAATTAAAAGAGTTATAAAAAACAAATGTTATGCACAATTTTTTTAAATAATTATAAGGAAAGTGTGTGTAACTAAAAAAAGTATTAACATCATTTAAAATAATTTCAAAAAAGATAATTGTAATTTCTCTTAATCTTAATAAATGTATATTTACTAATTAAAGTAACATTAATAACTATTTAAAATTGTATTCCATAAAATTTAAACCTTATCCATTAATTTATAAGATCAAACTTTTAATTAGGACTTTGTGGACGGTTTCGGTGTGTCTAGAAAAGTACCTGACATAAATAAATATTTGTTTGTGTAAAAAAAAAAACAAAAACGGATACACAAGTGTAAAAGTGTAAAAAAATGATAATGCCGAATTTGATATATATTTATTCAATTTTAAATATTAAATAGTAAATTTTAGTGGCATTTTTTAGATAATATATTTTAATCTTTCAAATTTGATAAAAGTTGTAGGTCTATAAAGTTAGGACTAAATAAAATATTGATACGAAGACCAGCCTAAATATAATATTTAATATTTTTATAAAAATTATATAACCAATTATATAAATAGATGTATTATTAATAATTCATTAAAAATTACTAATTTATAATATTATTTTATAACATACGTTCATAAATTAATAATTTTATTATATTTTTTAAAAAAAATAAATAATAATAATAAAATAATTATAAAAACAATTATTTATTTTAAAACAATTTGGGATGAGACAACTAAGATAATCCTAAGTCAGATTATTTTTTCTACATTATTATCGACTTATCCTTATTTTTTTATTTTTTTTAAACATAATCAAACTCAACTTATTATTTACAAGACAAGATGAAAAGAGAGATATAATCCCGTTCAACAAAAAAACAAATGAAGCTAATATTTGTAGGCAAATATAAAAGTGAAATTGAAATTGGTAATTTGTTACAAGTAATTTATTGTTACGACATATTTCTTTTGAGATATAAGTGAAATTAATTATTTTTGAAATATATCATTTGGTTGAGATTTAAGATGAAATTGGTTTTTTTAAATACAAAACAAATAAAATTAAAAATCTTAATACCGAAAGCACTAGGTCATAGTACCTTTCTTCTTCTTCGCCTCACTTCGTTCTACTGCCTCCGAGGTTGTTTGTCGGTCATCCTCCACAACAATGGCTAACGAGGTTGAAAACATACACCTACACGAAACTCAACAAAAACAAGTTGAAGAACTAAACAAACAAAAAGATGAATTAGAAGATGAAGAAGAAGAAGAAGATGTCTCATATTCTTCTGATTCGGAAATCGATGACGCTTTGGATTGGTTGGATTCAAAGGACGATTTAGATGGTTCGTTCTCTTCTTCCCTTTGGCGCCCCAATGCTCATGGCGGCCACCATTCTCATACTTCCACCCTACAACCTCTCTCAAATCGAAACCAAAAGTTCACTCATCATATTCGAGCTTCCCCTTTGGAGGTTCCTTCTTCAAAACCCTATTTTTTTTTTTGTTCTCTTTCTTTTATGCCACTAGCTTGCATAATTGTCACTAACTAAGTTAAGGGTCTTTTTTATTTTTCTTTTGTTCATTAAAGTTTGAATTTTTACTCTCTTTGTTATGACCCTTTTCATTAAATATGCTAATTTCAATTTTGTTGTATTATTTTTATTACTATTAATTTTCGTGTTTGAGATAATTTTTGTGTCTTTATTTGGGGAACTTGATTTCTTCATTGTGGAGGTCTTGCTTGATTATTTGGTAGCAATATTAAAGAGGTTAATTTTGACACATAGTTACTAATCACCTGTTAAAAATAGTTTTTTTTTTTTGTGTTTTAGTATATTGAAATTTAGACCTAGTTTAATTAGCTGGAAATAGTTATGCTATATGGTAAAGCATTATGGTGTTGTTTGATCCATGTAGCCAACCCTACAACTCAGGGATAAGGCTGGTTGTTGTTGTTTAGTATATTGAAATTGAGAAAAGGAGGATGCAATGTCGGTGTAAACCAATTTTACACTCACAGTGAATTGTGACTATTGATTTTATCATCTCACTTCATTATTGTAACTACCATAATTAAATAACCACTCAATGGTTTTTGTTAGCTGTAAGTGTAAAACTGACTGTGCATGCCCATTGAAATTTGCCGGTTTCATAAACCATGGTAATTTCACTCTAATTATTTTTCTTCTTCTTTTTCAGTGTTACTTGATTGTCCTTCAAATTAATTTAAGCTTTGAACACATGTGCTGTTGTAGCTGTTTTTGTGTGCCACCTTGAATTTTGACCTATATGTTATTGACTCTCAATCGTGTCTTTGAATCTTTTAAATGGATTGATTTGATTTCTCAGTTGTGGGGTGATTTGTGTGTTTATGTGTTCTGTGGAATCTGTTGTTTGGCTCTAGTTTTAAGCTAAGACAGTTGGTGTTGCAGGAGTGGGAAGGAAGAACGAATATTGCCATGTCGAACACTGTGACAACAGCAATTCGTGGAAGTGTGAGGGACATGGCTATTGGTAAAACTAAAACTACTGAGAAGGCAGACCGAGCCACTGTTGAGCAGGTAAACAATAATTATTTCATAAAATCTAGTTGTTAAGAATCAATAAATCAATCTTGTCAAATAGCAGCTACAATGTTGTTATTGCTCTATAGCATAGTGAAATTTGAACATGTCGTTATTGTTCTGTGATATGCCAATTAGTCCATAAGTATTGTCAAATAGTGGCTATAGTGGTGTAACATAGCGAAATTCAAACAAGCTATTTTCTGCTATTTGCAATTGACAACATTGTGATAATTAGAAATTTTCTATTGGAATTCACAACATCCAGTGCATTAGTACTTTCAAAAGCTGCACTTTTCAATAAAAACTTTCTAATTTTTATTCCTTAGTAGGACACTTGTTAGCATTTGTCTTTTTTTAAAGGGTCTTCTTGAAGGTTTCATTGTTTGTCTTATTCCTTTCAATTATTTGTATTAAACTAACACTGAAGTTCCCCTAGGCAATTGATCCCAGAACGCGCATGGTTTTATTCAAGATGCTGAACAGAGGTGTGTTTCATGATATCAATGGATGCATTTCAACTGGAAAGGAAGTATGTCATAGACCAAAAGCTTTTAATTATGTGTTTCAGTTTTTTCTCGTGATCTTGTGATTATGGTTTTATAAAGGGGATGTGATGTGGATAATTGATTCTATATGTTATCATATTTAAGTTTGTTACTCTTTTTATTTTTTAACAGGCAAATGTTTATCATGCCACCAAACCCAATGGTCAAGAACTTGCAATTAAAATATACAAGACATCTGTTTTGGTATTTAAGTAAGTACTATTAGTGTTAGCTTATTCTAACTTATTCTGTTACAAATTGTCTTGACCACCGAAATATTAAGAAACAATTACACAAAATGCATGAATGCTGCACACAATGTTTGTACTAGCATTAGATGGAGACCAAGTTTCTTGATTCACAGATGTTTCTTATTTTATTAACTGAACTTTATGATCTGATTGATATCAGGGATAGAGATAGATACGTGCAAGGAGATTACCGGTTTAGAAATGGGTACTGCAGGCATAATCCCAGAAAAATGGTAAAAACATGGGCAGAAAAGGAAATGAGGAATCTTATGAGGTTTGTGTTCACTCTTTTTTCACTCCTTTATTTCTTCTGCTGGATATTTGTAAGATCATACCTAAAACTGTTAAGATAATACTGCTGTAACATGTGATATACTAAATGACTCCATAAATGAAAATAATAAGAAAAGAAGAGTTGAAGGAAGAAAGAAATTGCATTAGTCTTCTACGACTCCTGTTATTGTTTTCTTTTTCTCGTTGTTATTAACCCTCTTAACATTATGCTATGATTTGAAGCACTACAAATCTTAGATAAGTTGTATAGTGGCTTTTACTTAATTGGTGAACTTCTTTGGTGTTCCATCTGTGTATTTGTAAGATCATTTATGGATTCAATGTTCAACTCAATGGAAATAAACTCGAAACAAATTGTGTTAAGCTATGCTGGAGGGGAAATGATAAGCACATCAT